>JAXGGA010002604.1:0-118356 GCA_038373865.1 Uloborus plumipes | reverse complement strand
GAAATGTTCGGAATTTAATTGATGTCACGATTGAATTTTATTTTTACGAGGGATATTTTCACAAAGAAAAATATAATGTCATATCTCTTTTATGCTTTTTTATTTTTGGAACAGTACATTTTATTTAACAAATTTACCAACAACAGAGATTCATTAACTATAAATGAGCAAACTAACGCACAAGTTGACAAGTAAAAAAAAATAAATAAAACAAAAACGAAATTAATAAACGATAAATAAACTAAAACAATGAAATAATTAGTAAACGTATAAAAAGTGTTACAAAATAGCACTTTTGGTTGATTGATTAAATATGTCTGCCAAAAGATAACTATTCCTTAACAAATGATAAATGAACAATTCGATAACGGATTTTTCGGCTCTAAATCTAATATTTGCAAACATTTCTAATAGTTTGGTTAAAAATAATTTGGAAAACGAATCAACTGCGTCCTCCTTGAGGTACGAGTAAACCCCCCTGCCCCCCCCTCCCTGAGGAGCTCTCAGACAGGTACCCCTCCCCCCCCCAGTCCGCCGGAGATCGATTCTGTCTGGAGCGAGAAACAGCTGATCGAATGTAAACTATACTGCGGATTCGAAAGGGAGATTTCCCCTTTGATTTGTGGAGGGATTTGGGGGATATACGGGTGATATATATGGGGGTGTATCAGGGGCGGCATTTCAGCATTTCGTTTGAGGGGGCAAATTTGTTAACTATGAATCTAATTAGTATGGAATGAAATACATTTGGTAAAAATGAAACGATCGTAAAATGTATTTAATCTTAAGAAAAAAAAATCATTTAAACAATATACAGTAGCTTGATAAATTCAAAAATTCTTATGAAGAGCTGAAAAAATGTCAATATTTCTCATTTATGTACATTTTACGTGATTACTGGTGGTTTAAATGATGCAAAACTTTATTACGTTCGTGTTTATAACTGTGTGCGTTAAAATTTATTTATTTTCGTCAACTATTGTTGAGAATTAGTGATATTTTTTATTTCCTTTCACATATGATCATTGATTTTTGATTCATACAAATTGAGTTTACACGTGTCTTATTTCTGCGTAAAAAATTTGGGGGTGCGACCGCCCCCTCTTGCCGCTCCTGGGGTGTATCCCTTTAAGCGCCATGTATCAAATTTTAGGATTTCCTGAATATATTTTTTTCTCCCTCCTAGTAATTAAGTTAGATATTTTGTTAGATATTTTGTTGAGTTGAATTACTAAGTTGCTATTTCATTGGCATTTTTACGAAATTCTGAAGCTTAAATTTACCAATTGAAATATCTAAAAGCGGAAATTTACGTCATGGCCGCTCAAAGGGATAAATGGGGGGATGTGGGGGTTGGGGTGTAGTGGAATGTTTCCGAAGAAATTTTGCATGTGAAATAAATAAATTAATAAATAAATAAAACGGAAAATATAACTTTGCTCATTCGGCACTTTGCTTTACAGAATTGTCGATAATCCGGATCAATTTTTGAAGTGAACGTTTCTTTAGACGCGTTGAGCATTTTTTGACACGGGAAAAAATCATTGAGCTCCCGACATTGACACCGATCCCGACACCTCTGTCTCTAAGTACGATACCACTAAGGATACTAGACCAGAGGTTTGCTCGGCTCTTGATCTGGATCCAAAGAACAGAGCACCGGGCCCCATCCTACTGGTAAAACCACGTGTTGTGGTTGGAGGGGGGACCCTGAAGTGAAAAGTGTATATAAATACGAAAAAATACATTTGTAACAGTGTATATAAGTACGTAAATATATTATTGTATGCTGGCGTTTTTTTGAAATGGGGGGGGGGGGCAAAAACACCTACAATTCAAAAAATACACACGTAGTTTTTGAAGTTTTCACTTCTGACATCACTCTCGGAGTGTCAATGTTTCTTTTTAGCCTACTTTTCCGTTAAAAATAAAAGAAAGACGAAAAAAGTATCAAAAGTGGCTTAATGCATCTAAAATATCGCCGAATCCAAAAAATATCGCCAAGTTAAAAAAATATCGCCAAGTTAAAAAAATATCGCCAAGTCCGAAAAAAAAGCCAAAAAGAAATAAAAAGGTAAAATGAATATCGAAAAATTAAAAATTTGAAAGTAGGGTATTGAGATGGGGAATTTGTGTGTTAGACCAGGCGCTGGAGGGGGTTGAGTATGCAAAATATGAGAACCGCATTTTGACGATGGATTTTAGTTGAGGAAAGCTCATAGATTAACAATATGGATGTTGCCAAGCTGAATTCTGGTTCAGTTTTTTCAATCCCCCTCCTAACGGTCACAAGGAAAATTGATGGAGTTCATACGAAAAAGTAAATTTATTGATGACTTTGGTCATAATTTTAGTTATTTCGAATAGTGGAAGTGATGGTAGGTTGTTTTTAGTTAAATATTCCGGGTATATGTTGTGAAAAATCGATAATTTTGGGAAAAATTCGCTATTTTTCTCAAACATTTACGCCTAATGCCTTCTAAGGTCACTTTTTCTTAAAATTGTTGTTAACGAAGTTGTAGAGCTTTCAATTTCCTTCAATTTGATATGCTTCTTTGCTATATTTCATTAAACCAATCAAAAGTTAGAGTTTCAAACACGCACCTTAGTGCTAAAAATGGAGCACTTGCCATTCACAAAAATCAAACTGACGCAAAAGGATCGCGCGCTTCCTCTTTCCTCAATGAATTCGACAATCCTGATTAGCAATGAAGAAGTTGCTATGGATTACTGCAAGACAAATGATGTCACGCTTCAAAGGGGACCCCCTCCCCTTAATTCTGGGGGTTCCGTTCGTGAAATTGTGACTTTGTGGCAAGGGCGAGGGAAAGAATAAAGAGAAGTTTGACGTCTAGCAATTTTTTAATGAAAATATGTTCATAAAAAGTAGCTTAAGAAAAGTACTTAATGAAAAAGGGAGAGGGGTGTCCAAAATGTTGAAAAACGTGTAACCTCATTTATGGACGGCCCTTTGCCGAGAAATCGGACGAAAATTTGGAATTACGTATACGCAGTGCAAATTATTGGACTGAGGAAGTACAGGAAGTCAGCACTCTACATACTTGCAATACGCCACTAGTTCGTTTATACCATCCATGGACTGCAGGATTTCTGCCTTCCGCTCGTTTACCACCCATTCCATGCTGACAAGCTCTAAAAAGCACGGAACTGCAGAATAAATGAGTTGGTGGTGTATTGTATGTTTGTGCCCTGGCTTTGGGGTGGTTGCTTACTGCTTTATACTCTACATACGAAATTTAAGGAAATTGATATAACAACAATGATTTAATTAAATATGACTTTGTGTTTAACGAAGATGCCTTGTCCACAAAACTGTCTGGTAAAAAGAGACAACTGTATAAACCATTGGCAATGGTTACGTTAAATTTCTAACAACCCATTTTAATGGAATATGTTTCACAGTTGTTTTTGACGGGTACATCGACACATCAGAGAACACAGGAGCAGCAAAATAGAATTGACGATATCACTTCAGGAGATGTGTGGACATCAATGTCACTAAGGAAATTGGAACGATAGTTGAACAAGAGGGTTTTGTGTCCAACTTCCATAATAAGAATCAGCTGACAAATCTGCTAATGATGAAGCTGTTGAAAAACAAGATCAAAAAGCTAAGAGCTTTAGAGGATGCTAACGTTGATATTGCGAAAACAGCTATCACCTGATAGCAAAATTCTTTGTTAGCTATTATTTGAGAGGACGCAGATCTGGTTGTTCTCTTGATAGCCAAATCACTGTTCTCTTGATAGCCATCAACTGATCTCAACATTTTGCTGGTAAAATATGGAAAGGGATTTTTTTTTTTTTGTCGTGTGCCAGCCAGGCTGGCAATTTAGGGTGCGCTGCTTCACTTTTCCAACTGTACCGTAATTTGGTGTGAAGTCCGACTTCCACAGTACACGCATGCCATAGGTACCCGTTTATAGGGTAGGCAACCTTTCACAGAACGCCACATTCACACAAAGCAAGGACAGGGACAGAGAGAGAAAGCAAATCCATGCCCAGGCCGGGACTCGAACCCGGGGCCACACCAGCCGTGGCAGACTGCTCTGACCACTAGACAAGGTGGCCGGCGGAAGAGGGAATACGCATACTATTTAATATTCCTGCAGAATTTAAGATACGCAGCGCATCTCAAGAGAAAGGAGGTTTGTCCAAATGTACCAGATGTCTCAAATCATGCAACATGTATCTGAGGCATATATAAACAGTTTTTCTTTCCATGAATCTCTCTTGGGATCATAAGTATCTCTTATGTTATGGTGCTCCAGCAACAGAAAATTGTCTCAACGAGTTTCGCTACAAATCATTTATTGAAGTAGCTGCTAACATGAAGACTGATCTCTAAACTCCCCCGTACCCCGAGTACACCTATTGCTTGGGGAGAAACTTAATGTGGAGCTTCGTATTGTGAATTGGGAAAGGAAGAATTATCAATTCATCGTTCCAGAACTCCCGGAATTGGATGTTACTCCTGATGAAATCTTGATGATAATTTTGACCGATACCGTAAATCAGGGTTACTTGGACCCACAACAGGGCTACTTGAGCCCACAGTAAAATGATAAAATCTGGGTTTGGTACTAGCGTTAGAGACTGCAGAGGGCTTCTACCTATTGGAGAAACGAGGAACTACGTGCAAGTCTTCAACTAGTAGGTACCAAACCTAGATTTTATCATTTTATTGTAGTGGGCTCAAGTAACCCCCTAGGGTCCAAGTAACCCTGATTTATGGTACCCAAAGGAATGTGACACCGGAAGGTGCACTTGTAGAAAACCATTGCTAAACTGCTCTGTGACATATGCCTGCATTGCAAGGGCAGTTGCAACAACGGTGTCGAAACATTAATCCATGACGCAGGTGACGACGATGACATCAATGCACTACCAATTTCTTAGGACAACTTTTCCACTGCTGGTGGACAGGACTTAGTCCTTCCGCCTCAGAATAAAACCAAGATGTCACCTTAAAAGATTATATTGGATTTTCTAATTACTGTCAATCCATATTCCACGTAAATATTTTCAAAATGTGATTAGTAGTAATGTAATAAAAACTATAATTACAAAAGGTTGCTGTCCTTCAGTATCATTTACATTATTCCTATCATTAAACTGTTAATTATCACGATTATAATGTCACAATGCTCATTTCAATAAGAGCAATAGAATTGAAAGCACATGTTATAAATTCATAGTTTTTGATTGCTTATCAGCTAGGTGTCGTAGTGGTTGGTATATGCGGCTTCGTATGCATTTGGTAGTAGGTTTGAATCCGCAGTTCAAGTGTTCAGCCATTGGATTTTCGAGACGCAAAAAACCATCAGGGTCCATGTCGCATAATTGCGGCATATTACAGATCCGTTGAGGCCTTATTTAAAAATAACAATTTTTTTTTCAAACATTATCGAACAATTCAAACAATCTTTGTCTGATTTCTCGGTGGAGGGGGGGTGGCGTCCATAAATGATGTCACACTTTTTCAGCATTTAGACACCTCTCTCCTTTCGTCATTAAGTACTTTTCTGAAGCTACTTTTTATGAACATACACTGCTCGACATTGAAAATGCAACACCAAGAAGGAGTGGTCAGAAATTGATGAAATTTGGTAAGAAGACAGAGACAGCATGGAACAATAAGTGATATTTATTTCAAAATAAATAAGCAAAATTTAGAGCGAGGACGGCGTCGGCTCAGTAAGAAGTAGGACCACCGCGGACAGCGATGGACGAAGAAACACGTCTAGGCATGGAGTCAATAAGCCTGCGGATGGTGTCCTGAGGGATGGCACTCCATTCCCTTTCAACCATTTGCCACAGTTCGTCCTCTGAACGAGGCAGTGACAGGTTCTGCAAACGGCGTCCAATCACGTCCCACACATGTTCGATTGATGACAAGTCAGGAGAGTACGGTGGCCAGGAAAGCATCTGTACACCTCGTAGAGCATGTTGGCTGATTCGAGCACTGTGAGGCCGGGCGTTTTCCTGTTGAAAAATTGCATTTGGCAGACCCTGAAGGTAGGGGATTGCCACCGGCCGCAGTACATTATCTACATATCGTTGGGCCGTCATAGTGCCCCGAATACCAACTAGAGGTGATACGGAATTGTATGCAATAGCGCCCCAAACCATTATGCCACGTTGTCGCGCTGTGGGGCGTTCCACAGTTACTGCCGGATTCGATCTTTCTCCACGTCGACGCCACACACGTATGCGATGACTATCGCTGGACAAACAGAAGCGGGATTCATCTGAGAACACTACGGTTTGCCATTCTGCCATCCACGTCGCTCTGGTCCGGCACCATTCCAAACGTTGGAGTCTGTGCTGTGAGGTCAATGGCAGTCTTCTTAGCGGGCGCCGTGATTGCAGGCCACGTGCAACCAGTCGACGGGAAATGGTTCTGGTCGACACAGGAACATCCAGGGTACCTTGCACGTGCTGCAGAATCGACGTACAAGTGACTTGCGGGTCCGCCACAGCTTGTCGGTGAATCCGTCGATCCAAGCGGTCTGACGTCACTCTGGCTGCACCTGCACCCCTCAATGTGGCTACATTTCCTCTTTCCAACCATCTCCGACACAGCCGATGCACAGTGCTTGCATCCATGTGGGTATCAGCTGCAATTTGACGTATGGACCAACCTCCCCTTCTCAGTCCGATCACCATACCCCTTGTAAAGTCGTCTATATGCTGGAAGTGTCTTCGTTGAGGACGGCGTGGCATTTCCTCCTATCACACGTATCCTTCGAGACAAAAACCAAATTTCTCCGATAATTAGTCTGGCAGAAAAACCAACATGAACATAGCCCACTTTTCAACTTCATTCTCTTATATCTTACTTCACGTGCGTCGGAGAGCTGCGCATTTCATATCATTTGCATAACTCAGTGACGTGCGTCTACGGTAAAATTTGCATGAATTTCTGACCACTCCTTCTTGGTGTTGCATTTTCAATGTCGAGCAGTGTATTTTTATTAAAAAATGCTAGACGTCAAACTTTTCTTTATTCTTTTCCTCGCCCTTGCCACAAAGTCACAATTTCACGAACGGAACCCCCAGAATTAAGGGGAGGGGGTCCCCTTGACATCATTTGTCTTGCAGTAATCCATAGCAACTTCTTCATTGCTAATCAGGATTGTCGAATTCATTGAGGAAAGAGGAAGCGCGCGATCCTTTTGCGTCAGTTTGATTTTTGTGAATGGCAAGTGCTCCATTTTTAGCACGACTGTGCGTGTTTGAAACTCTATAACTTTTGATTGGTTTAATAAAATATAGCAAAGTAGCATATCAAATTGAAGGAAATTGAAAGCTCTACAACTTTGTCAATAACAATTTTAAGGAAAAGTGACCTTGGAAGACATTAGGCTCAAATATTTGAGAAAAATAGCGAATTTTTCCGAAAATTATCGATTTTTCACAACATATACCTGGAATATTTAATTAAAAACAACCCACCATCACTTCCAGTATTCGAAATAACTAAACTTATGACCAAAGTCATCAATAAATTTACTTTTTCGTATGAACTCCATCGATTTTCCTTGTGACCGTCAGGAGGGGGATTGAAAAAAACTGCACCAAAATTCAGCTTGGCAACATCCATATTGTTAATTTATGAGCTTTCCTCAACTAAAATCCATCGTCAAAATGCGGTCCTCATATTTTGCATACTCAACCCCCTCCAGCGCCCGGTCTATGTCGGTCGGTCTGTCTGTCGGTCGATCTGTCTGCCCCCCCCCCTAATAACTTTTGAATGAACATTCCGATTAGGACAAACTTTTTTTTGTTGGAAAGATCTCGGCGAGTACAGCTCATTCCCATATTTGCTTTTTCGATTTGAACAATTTTTAGTTCAACTTTGAACCGTTCAAACAACCTGTCCCGCGATGCTAACTTTTGAGTGAACAGTCCGATTTGAACAAACTTTTTTTGCTCGAAAGATCTTATCAAGGATACTTCATTCCCGTATTTACATTTCCGATTTGAACAATTTTTTGTTCAAAATTAAACCGCTCAAGCAAGCTGTCACCCCTAATAACTTTTGAGTGAACAGTCCGATTTAAATAAAACTTTTTTTTTGTTCGAAGGATCTCAGCAAGGATACTTCATTACCGTATTTAAATTTTCAATTTGAACATTTTTTCGTTCAATATTGAACCGTTCAAGTAACCTTTCCCCACCTAATAACTGTTGAGTGAACCGTCCGAATGAAATAAACTTTTTTTGTTTGAAAGATCTCGGAGAGGCTCATTCCCATGTTTCGCTTTTTGATTTGAACCATTTTTCGTTCAATATTGAACCGTTCAGAAAAAAAGTTAACATTAGCGTCTACGGGGAATTTAAGTTGAATGTTGATCCTGAACTTAAAGTCGGATTTCCTTCAAACTAACTTTGTAAGAAAATGGTTTTGATAAATAATGTTTGTAAAGTACTTTTCTGAATAATCTTCTGTGAGGACTCTTGATTCCGACTCCGACTCCGCAAACATGGCGGAAATGCAGACTCAGAAAAAAAAATGACTGACTGCGCAGACGATTTTTTGTTTATTTATTCATTTGTTTTATTTTATTTATTATTATTATTATTTTCTTTTTTGGCAGACGATTTTTTTTGTAACAAAAATTCTTCAATCACGAGCGCATTTTATTCTTTATTTATATTTAACAACTGGCAACGAATTAATTTGAAATTCGAGATATTTTATTAAAGGACGAGTTTTTTTTTTTTCTTTCTTTGATAAAATGTGTTTTGATGCTCTTTGTACTTTTATTTATTTATTTATTTTATTTTTTTATTTATTTATTTATTTATTTTTTAAACGTTTAAGGATTTTCTCTACGGAAGAACTGTAACAGTTACATTCTTTAAAAGGTGCGACAAAACTTTATTTATTCCTTTATTTACTTTTTACGTGTCTATTTCATCTGATGAGAGGGGTATATTTTACTTTTAGAAATCAGCTTTAAGTGCTAAAAAGGTATGTTTGACATAATTTTCAGTCTCAGATAATCAAGAGAATAATGATCAGATGCTAGAATGCCGATGTCGATGTACGGGAAAGTAGGCTCGTTTAGTTCTTGACAGAACTTCTTGTTCTTTAATGTCGCAACAAATCCGAAAAGTTCTTACAACGGAAAACTGGACTAAAATGATTATATGTTTGTCATATGGGCAATTCCATTTTGAAAAAAAAATTAAAAGATATAAAAATGAAAGTCGTATGAATTAAAAAATACGTCACTTTAATAATGTCTGGGAGTGTATAGTTTAATAAAATGTAAAAAAAAATGTGCTTAATGTTCGCATTTTGTGCAGAAATGTGTTTGGTATGTGATGAGCATAATATAAATAAAAAAATGGAGTAATTTGACCTTATTTCAATCTCTGATAGACAAAAAGCTAATGAAGTTAGAGAAATTATTGAATGTTTTTACACTGTTTACCAATGTTTAAACTTGATTAAAAAAATGAGACTAAAATATCTTCACGCATTATCTCTATATATTAAAAAAAAGTAAGCTCAAAGATATTGTGAAAGGATGTTTGTGACTAGACTGCGTCTAGGCGGCCCCATAGCACCTACAGACTTGAAACTTGGTACAAAATTAGTTCGAGCGCTGTAGATTTGCACCTAAGAGCCATTTTTCTAAATTTCGAATTAGTTTTTTTTAATTAATTTTTTTAATTATAAATTTCCCATACTCCACCAAATAAGGGAGTAAAAAAATCCACACACCCCCTTCTGCTTTATATCGTTGGAAAGATTTTTTTTTTCTGAAAAAGAAGATGTTCGTTCCATTTCTCTCCGTTAATTAGAACAGGAGATAGAAGTGATTCTAATTTAGCCATTTTTCAAGGCTGACCTCGAGCAAAATTATATTATATTCAACCAAACGGCTCTAAAACTTTTCCAACAAGGTCGTGTTCGACTTCTTCGGTCGGTGACTCTTCGTTTTGTTTATTGCTTTCGTCTTAATTCAATAAAATATACACGATTGCTTTTATCGTATATTTTCTTTAGTTTCTTTTAAACATTTCAGAAAGGTTGGCATTTTTCTTACGGTATTTTATTTTATTCACATGATTTCATATGAATTACGTTGTGTGTTTGAGTTATTTTTTTCTGCGAGGGAAAGGAACTGAATTTTCTCTTTGGGCTAGATATTTTACTATGTTTTTTAATTATAAACATATATTTTTATACCAGGATGAGGGGGGTCTCTTTCATTTATTTGGCGAATTATTTTAAATTGTAAAGGACTGTGCTTTTAAAGGGTATGTGAGCATTTTAGTTAAAGGAAATGATTATTTTACATCAAGATGGGGGGGGGGGGTATTATTTTCTTTTTCAGCGGGGACGCCGAATTCGGTGGCATATAGTCGATTTGACTCCAAACCACCAGAAGCAGGTGGGTGATCGAGTCGCCGCAGGCGACGAAGTTGGTGAGCGAAGCGACCAAGGGGCGGATCCCCCTAGTTAATTAAAAGCATCACTTGAAAACTCCATTAAATTTTGATATGTCCGTTACACAAATTCGTTATTTTTTTTCACTTTATGAAATATTTTCTTATTGGATTTAACTCGACTTCTCAATTTTCTAACTTCATAGACGTCCGAATGATATAGTGTCCTAACAGAAAAAAAAAAATCATACATTAAGGGGCTTTTTATCCCGTAACAAACGTAGCATGTTTGCATTCGCAACGGATGTATCACACTCAGTAACTGACGCCTCTTACTTAATGTGATTCTTACCAGGGCTGCGGAGTCGGAGGATAAAGGGTCGACTCCGACTCCGGGATTTTAAAACTTCCGACTCCGACCATTTTCAAAAGTTTCATTTTTATTCATGGTCGTAGCCAGGACTCACTTTAGGTGGGGGGGGGGTAGCAAGCTGGGGTATCCTAGTTGGAGGTCATGGGAGGTCATTGTGACCTCTCAAAAAGTTCAATTTTCTCAAGAATTCTCGAAGGTAATTTCACCACATTTACCTCAATTCTCGGAGGTCACTGTGACCTCCCAAAAAGTCCCTTTTCTTGAGAGCAAAATACAAGTGCTGCTCTTGTCATTTGACTCCGTACAAAACTAATCCTTTTCTTGTTAAATGGACAGACTTTATTTTAACACATTGCATTTTTGCTGCAAATATTTTGTATTCATTTGCATAAGCCCAAACATAGCAATTCGTTTCACAAAGCAGACCCCGCCATTTGGAAGCCCTTTTTAATGATCCTAGATGCTTAGGATTTGGATATTGGACGCTGAAAATTTGTATCTGTTAGTTTCAAAGATATGTTTTCGCCTCCATAAAATTTCATCCAAATCGGAGGTGGTCGGAGTCGGAGTCGACATGTTTTTCAGCGACTCCGACTCCTTTGGTCCAAAATCAGTTCGGCTCCTACTCCGCAGCCTGATCCTTATACCCATCAAACTCCTGTTACTATACTTGTATGTCAGATACATGGGGTCGTAGACCTTGTTTTAAAAGGTTTGCAATTTGTTAAAAAATTACATTCCCAGAGAAACCACGAGATGTTGTAGATATGAATGTGTGAAAAACAATTATTCTAAATGTGCACATTCTTTAACTTTTGGCGTGAGTTTTATGAATCTGCTATGAATGAAAAATGAATGAATGTGTTCCATAAATAGTGCATGAAGGAAATATCTATGAGCAATTAAAATAGTATCAGTTTGGAGAAAACTAGAGAAATACTTGCTTAAGAAAAATAATGCTTAAAGGCACGTAGTGTTAGATGGCAGTAATGTCCTAAAAAAGTTATTACCCAAATTTTAGTCATACTCATATACTAAACATAAGCAATGTGAGTAAATTGAGAAGTTAAAAAATTAAGTTAAAAAGGATTCCAGGAGATCCACAAGAGCTTTGGTTCAAACTAGGTTTTCAGAAAATTGTATTATTGCATACCAGGAGGAGGTGCAGCCCATTGGACAAATGACCAGGTTCCAAATTTTTCCATTACTATCTCGTATTAAAATATAATGAAATCATATGCGATATGTTCACACTACATGCAGTATAATAAATGCATAATTCACATTTTTCTACGAAAGGTCTTTAAAAATTTTGAGCCTTTGTGTCCAGCTATCTTTTCTACTTCTATCGACAAAGGACCGTTGCACGGAATTACTGGTTAGCTGAAACACCTTGCTTTTGTTGAAACTAAAGTACGTAATCGTATCGTAAATAACGTCAAAAGTTTTGTCAAATGTGCCCAACACTGAGTGCAAGAAGATAGCAGTCATCTTTATTCCAAAATGTTATGCTCTTGCAACAGTGGATAAACTGGAATGAAGATAGTTTGATATCCATGAAATGCCTTCAACTCATTTAGTACATTGCAATAAGATTGCAGGCAAGTATTGCATGAAATATTCCGTTATGTCAAATAGCCAACAGATGATAAAATTCAAAGCTAGAAAATTGGAAGCCATACAAACTGAATTAGAACTCATACAGAGCCATCAATATTTGATGAGAGATCCAAACCCTTCAGGTGTACAAGTGAGCTTTTAACCATCAGTAAAAACAAAGTACGTAGTAGCATTATGCTTCTAAAACCTTCATTAAACAGAAAAGAGAATGACTTAATCCAGGATAGTTTGCAACGAGCTGCAAGTAATTCATACTACTAAATATACTTATTTAAAAAAGTTCCACTCTTAGTATGTACTTAAAATAAGCTGTAATAACAATCTGAAGTCTTTAAAACAAAATTTAAGTTATTTAAACTTCAATAATTCAGAACTGATACGTCCGTTACGACACATGCTTACATAAATGGGCAATTTACCCCTCTTTTTTTTTTATTTATCAAAATCTTGTAAAGTCTTATGTTTTTATCACACTCTGATAGATTGAAATGAATTGCAAGTATTTTTTTACATGTACAGTCTCAAAAATTTTTGAGGTGTTTCTAAAGGCCAAAAAACTTCTCTCATTTGTGAGACACGTCTGTTACGGAGTTAAAAAATTATAAAAAATATTATTTTTGAAAAATTGCAAAATTTAATTGCATAATATATAAGTAGAGTCCATGTACTTTATAAAGTGCAAGCAATGAAACAAGGATTTAGCGTGTTTGGGGTCTTTGGAGGGTGTTAAAGCTTCGAATGATGCGTCTGTTACGGTGGAATTGCCCACATACAAAACTTATAATACATGTAATATGTAAAATATTATCCGTATATTTTTCTATAAACCATTGATTTTCCTACCTAATCTTTGAGATTGATGATAGAATCAAATTGTTGACAAACCATTTGTTAATCAGTGTTCAGTTTCATTGCATCTCGTTTCATTTTGAGACCTGGATCTGCTTTCTGTTCCTCTGAATGCAATTGGTTTCAGAAGTTTTTACTTAGAAATAATTTTTTTATAAAAATGCAACTGTGGTAGCAATGATTTAAAAAATAAGCAAAATGAAAAAGTCCGCAAGCTTTGCAATCAATACTATTCAAATTAGATTACTTCTTTTTTGCCTGATAATATATTTAAAATTGTGCCTTTTTTTTACCTTCCACTTTAAAATTGTACTTTCTGCATTCACCCTGGACGCAATTTTTAAGGGAAAAAAGTGTTTCATTATCAGACCATATTGCAGCATAAATATTCATGAAATGTATTTCCATTTCTGCAGCACTCATTCAGAGGAAGAATCGGCAAAATCTCCTTTTGAATTGATTGAATTCAGCGTTGAATAATTAAGAAGAAACAAAGCTTTAAAAATTCAATTAAGTAATCTTGCCCCAAGAAATTAAATTTCTTTTGGTTTTTTAGGCATTATCAGGTATTGTCGCAAAAACATTGTACATATTTAACCAGTATAAATATTTTTCCTTAACAAATTTCAAAGTACAAATTTTCATTTTTTAATGCTGAACAAATCGCGTCTTTAAATTTTAAAATGTTATTCAAATTACATACAATTTTCTTCCGGACATACTAATTTACTCCAGTGGATATATTTCTGAACACTTTTCAAAGATATCTAATATCTTTAAACGAGCAATTCTTGTATATATATATATTTATTTATTTATTTATTTATTTATTTTTCGGATCTCGAAAACGGCTCTAACGATTTCGATAAAAATTTGTATTTAGATAGAGTTTTGGATTCTGAGTTAATCTACGTCGGCGTTTTTTCTGTAAAAACGCGAGTTTTCACAAAAAACCCCGTTTTTTTTGTGCCTTCATTGAAAGTTTGAGAATCTTTTATTGCGCCATTTTCTTTATGATTACTTTCATTGTTACTGTTTCCGTGGCGACGACGTTTTGTTATAACAATTGGATTTCATATTTAATCACATCAGCGCGAGTTCAAATTATGGTATTTGGCAACGTTAAATTGTTATTGTTTTTGAAATGTTAAAGCAAGGCTTCACTAGATAACAAGCTGTTTCATTTATTCAAAAGCCATGGAATAAATGCAGTGGTTACTGTCCAGCGACATTTAGGCAGGGATTCAAGTGAAACAGCACTGCGATCGCTTCGAATTGCAATCGCTACTGGAAGTGAATTACATTATCATCAACTTAACTTGGCATGACGTCACTACGGGTGGAGCCAATAAGAGCTCACAAGCACTCAGCGATCTCCTCTTATTCGCCAAGTAGGCTGTGACGTTTTATCTAGCTCGTTTTTCATAGGCAAACGTCACGCTGACGTCACGATGTTTTTATCAAGAAATGTTCTAATGTAATTCATTTCCAGTAGCGATTGTAATTTGCGATGGCCTGTTTCACTTGAATCCCTGCCTTATTCAATTTTATGGCAACTTACACGATATAAAAATCGGATTATTTAACTTTTCAAGTACGATTTAAAAATTGAGTATAAAAGTGTTAGTTTTCAAATACTTTTTTTTCCTCCTCAAGAGTGTTTAGTAAGATATTTCAGGTAAAAAATCAATAAATACGAAACTCAATTTTCTTAAAATATTAAGTTTCAAAACAAAATTACATCTATCTAATATCTTTAGACGAGCAATTCTTGTATATATATATTTCGGATCTCGAAAACGGCTCTGACGATTTTGACAAAATTTTGTATTAAGATAAAGTTTTGGTTTTTGAGTTCATCTACATCGGCGTTTTTTCTGTAAAAAAGCAGTTTTCATAAAAAAAACCCGTTTTTTGTGCCTTCATTAGAAGTTTGACGAGCTTTCTTTGGCCATTTTCTTTGTGATTACTCTTATTGTTACTGTTTCATAGCAACCACGTTTTATTATAACAATGGATTTCATATTTAATCACATCAGCGTAATTTAAATTTTTATGGTATTTGGCAAACGAGTTTTGGCAACACATTAGAATTTTATTGTTTTTGAAATTTAAAAGAGATCGATCAAAAGAAAGTTAGAATTGGGTGTGGGCCGCGGTAGTCTGATCGGTAAGTCGTCGCACTCGTAACCAGAGGGTCCCGGTCCGATCATATAGAGGAAGCCCAGCCGATCAAAGATCCACCGTCTTCATTAATGGTGGCTGAGGGACGTTAAAAATGTTCGTGGTCATAAAATCCTCCAAGTGAAACGATACCTCTGGGGGATGCTGGGCCAAGGTTTCGCTCGGCCCTTTGGCCTGGTTCAAAAATGAACAGAGCGCTCTTCAAGGCCCCATCCCGGTTAAACTACGAGTTGTGGTATGGACGGGGGGAACCTTGGAGTGTGAAGTCAAGTGAAAGTCAAAAACAACTGGAACCAAATGCGTACTGGAGAACATGGACTCTGCATCCATTCTCATCAACCCCTCCCGCGCTTTAGGCGCCAAATGAAATGAAATTGGGTGTGATTTTACGGTGAGCATGGATTAAAGAAGGTTGTGTTTTTTAAAACAAATTACGGCTGTTTTAAAAGCATAATTGCAACCAAAGGCTTAAAAATGCTTTTCAAGTTTATCTAAATAAGTACTTCGCATTTTAGAAAAAAACACGAGTTTACAAATCTCTTTTTTTTTTTAACCGAGCGGGCTCGGTCCCCTGGTACTAATCATTTAACTTTTAGCATAAAAAGTAAGGGTTTTATGTTAAAACCCTTTAGATCCATAGTTTCGCTTACGGAATTACAGATTTAAGGAAATGGATAACAACGGTTTCGATTCTGAACGACTCAAATACTAACATGATTTATAAATTCGATAAAAAAATTTTTGCTTTATGAAGTTTAAAGTTTGTGATACAAAAACGTTTTTGTATTCATAAGCTATATTTTTTACTACTTCTATTTAATATATATATATATATATATATATATATATATATATATATATATATATATATATATATATATATATATATATATATATATAGAGAGAGAGAGAGAGAGAGAGAGAGATGACGGTGTTTGTATGTTTGTTCGTTTGTAACCGCTGGCCAGAAGCCCCCACAGCACCTACAGACCTGAAACTTGACTCAAAAATTCGAACGTATCCCAGTAAAGTGCACCTCGAAAGCCAAATTTTTAATTTCGAATTAGTTATTTTTAAATTAGTCTCATTTTTGGTGTATCCGCCTTAATTGAGGGGGGAAAACCTTCCCCCACCCCAAAGCATTATATATCACTGGAAAGGGGTTTTTTTTCTGAAAAAGAAAAGTTTTAGCACGTTCTGTCCGTTAATTAGGACAGGAGATATTAATTAATCAAATTTAGTCGATTTTCAAGGTTTAACTATGTACGCAATACTGAAACACTAGGTCCATTTTCCTGATCAGCTGCTCTTTTGTCCCCGAAGTTACTTTGTGGTTTAAATTTGCGCATAGATTTAAGCCTTGAAAATTTATTCAATTTGATTAATTAATATCTCCTGTTACTTACTTAACTTTCTGTCTCTTAAATTTATTTGGCGAATTGATTTAAACTTTAACATGACTTTAAGTGGAATTTAAAAGGTTGTGGAGCGCATTTGAATTGATATAATAATTTTTCTTCAGAGGGGGTTAAAGTGAATTTAAATTTATTAAGTTGACTTCCTCAAAATTTGGTGTTACCGAAAATGTCATAATGGAACTATTATTGTTAAAAAAATAGTGATGGCTATTCAGTATTCAGTCACTCATCGTATTTGGCGTCGTAAAGTTTGGCCACAATAGAGAAATTTACCAAACCTCCCAGTCAGTGAAACACTACTTTCTCCAAATCAAAGAAAAAGAAAACGCTCTGGTAAGGAACAGCAGTTGTTCGCAGTCTATTATAGTATAAGAGTATTTTATTGCATGTTTAAAACATGCATTTAATGCCGCCATCACTAAATTTTTAACAATAATAGTTCCATTCTGACATTTTCGGTAACACCGCTATTCAGTTACCCTTCGTATTTGGCGTCGTAAAGTTTGGCAGCAATCGAGAAATTTACCAAACCTCCCAGCCAGTGAAATCTTGCTTATTGGAGGGTCACTGTTAGATTATAATCACTTCAAAGAGTTGGCGCGAAATACATTATATTTCTTGCCTTTTAATGTTCACATTAAAATCATGGAAGAATGGTTGTGGCTGAGCTACCTGATACAATCGGTTCCCTATGTTAATAAATTTAGATTTGGCGACCAATTTTACATTGAAATTACGGTAAAATCGGAGAATTATATTAAATTTCAAGGGCGAAATTGCTGTGGTCGTTGAGAGTTTTCGAAAATCTTGGCACTACAGTTGTGTCAAAAGTTCCATTGAAACGTAAAAATTTCGCTAAAAATAACAAGTTCGTCACACACACGAAACGAAGAAAAGTCTTAATAGTGAATTAAACTTTATTTAGTTAACTTCCTTTACATTTATTGCACGGGCATCGCTGTGCGGGAACTGCTAGTATATATATAAAGATGACGGTGTTCGTTTGTTTGTTTGTACGTTTGTAACCGCTGGCCAGAAGCCCCCACAGCACCTACAGACCTGAAACTTGGCACAAAAATTCGAACGTATCACCCTGTAATGCACCTCGAAAGCCAAATTCTAAATTTCGAATTAGTTATTTTAAAATTGATTAATTAGTATCATTTTGGGTGTATCCGCCATAATTGAGGGGGGAAAACCTTCCCCCACCCCATAACATTATATATAGCTGGAAAGGGTTTTTTTTTTCTGAAAAAGAAAAGTTGTTGCACGTTTCTGTCCGTTAATTACGACAGGAGATATTAATTAATCAAATTTGGTCAATTTTCAAGGCATAACTCTACGCAAAACTGAAACACTAGAGCCATTTTCCATGCAAACTGCTCTTTCGTCTCTGAAGTTACATAGTGGTTTAAATTTGCGTACAGAGTTAAGGCTTGAAAAGTGACAAAATTTGAATAATTAATATCTCCTGTTACTTACTTAACTTAATGTATTTTTGATTTATTTGGCGAATTGGGTTTTAAACTTCAACAAGACTTTTAGTGGAATTTAAAAGGTTGTGAAACACATTTTACTTAAAGACTAGGGGAAATGGTAGTTATTGGGCCCCACATACCAGTGAAGATAATGTGACAGTAGCAAAAATTGGTATAACTCCTCTGAAAACTCCTATAAATTTGTGTATGCCATCTACTTCAAACAAAATCACTCATTGTAACAAATTTATCGATGATTACCAATAAAATACGCCAAAAAGTAGGAGAAAATTTCTTAATAGGATAGACAAAAAAAAAACATTCTATATTATTTCTGAGAGTTATAGAGCAGCTATTGAAAATAATGAACAAGAAAAGCAGCAAAAGGAGTGGAAAAAAAAAGAAAAGAAAAGAGAACGGAATGGACAAGCAGCCGTACAGAAAGAAAATGCTTTAAAGAAGACTAAAACAAATAAAGATAAGTCAAAAAATAGAAAAGGGAAAGATGGAGAAAGATATTGAATGCTATAATGTTATAATATACTTAATGAATGGAAAATATATTCAATTAACGGTATAATACCTTCATATAGGGGAAAGTACCCCAAAACGGGATAGCTAACCTATTCTTCGCTTTATTTCTTATTGTATACAAGGTACATTCCAAGGTTAGACGCCATTTAAAAGTATACACCTTTTACATTACTAAAAATATCTTTGTCATATTTGTTCGATATTATTTATGTGAAAAATACTGGTTTCAAAAAGTTTTATACGATCCCGTTTTACCCGACCAAGGGTGGGTAAAACGGGATAGGGAATTGTATGTTATTATTTTGTACTAATTTTACTTTTGATTTAGTTTTCAGACCAAAAATGGGCTACGTAAATGTAAAGTTGGAAAATTACATAACACAGAAATCGCATAAAAATGTGTCGTCTTCTTCGTCTGCTTTGGAATAAGCTTCGTGGGCCCATCCCTGGCAGCTCGAGCATTGTATCCAGCTTCCTTCTCCAGATTTCGATTCAAGATACAGAGCGTTGCAGAAAATACATGTTTCATCTTTTTCAGTTTCATCTTTTGAAGACGACGACGTCCAACCTTGGCTAACTGATGATTTTTTTTCGTTTTTTTTTTCATGTTACGTCCATTTTCTTCCATTTTTGCAAATGATGTTTGTGGGTTTTTTTCAGGTTCAGAGCAACATTTTAAAAATTTATATGCCTGTTATGCATCTCCACCTGTTTTTCTTTTACACCTCATTTGTTTTGTTTTCGGAACATTCAAGAGACTTGTTTTGGCAGCCCTTTTTTTTCAGCTTTTAAGTTCTTTTTCGTTCTTTTTTTTTTGCTCGTTCTTCTCCTTCCAACTCACGTTTATATGGGCTTCTTGTTGTAAATGCTGGTTTCCCTCTTCTATTATCGTGTTTATTTTGAAGTCTTGGTCCAATCACTCGTGGTGGAGGTAGAATTTCTTTGGGTGATATAGAAAATGGCAGTGAAGGGCGACAGTATAGTCCAAGTCCTTTGACTCCTGTTGAAGTGAACGGTTGGATAAGGCCTGCATTTGTGCTAGTGTCATCGTTGCACTAAGTGATTCTTTCAATACTGTCTCTAGTGGTTGGGATGACTGCATACTCTTAGATGCTATGACTGAATTTGAAGATCCTTCGGATCTGATCTCATTTTGTTGCAGATTTAATGGGTGTTAGGACGTCATGTTCTGAGCATCCAACAATGGGTGATCTGTTGAAAGAGATTAAGCGAAGATATATTCAGGAAAGACATCTGGGGTTATATGGGAAAATGCCTGTTTTCGTGAAACCATTCACAGTAGTTTCGACAAGAGCTGCTCGTTAAAATCCTGCATTGAACATATTTCCTACTTCGTAGATAGTAATCCCTTTGTCAGGATGGTTGAACATCCACTTGGCGAACCTCTAGCTCGCTTCGTGCTGCTTAAACACATTGAAAAAACATTAATGGAAATGGTCGGGTAAAACGGGACGCATCAAAATTGTATCCCGTTTTGGGCACCCTAAAAGTGTCCCGTTTTGCCCGACCATGATGCTTTTGACAACATAAAGGGCTGACCCCGGAACCGCCACTCACTAGCAATATTTAAGTACATGAAATTGTTGCTAAAAGAGCTATGAACAAAATACTGTTCTAACCGGAATTGTTCCGAATTACGGAGAACCACAACTCTAGTTGTTCTGCAGTCGAAAAAAGTAAAAAGTAAGTAAAAATATCAATTGAAAACTTTGAGAAAATATTTTTTTGCGAAATACGTGGCTAGATTTGAGATATTAACTGAGTATGCTGTCATGGCGGTCGGGAACCAGTTTAGCCTGTCGCCTGCGAGATAGTACCACCAGTCAAGCTCCAACGCCCACTATCCCGTTTTGCCCGCCTATCCCGTTTTGGGCAACTCTCCCCTAATGGTATATCATATTCATATAAAGGTATAATATTTTCGTATATGTATGAATAATACAGTATAACATTGAATGTTTACATGGCCAATAACTGTCTGGTTTCATGGCCCATAACTATGATAAGGTGGCCAATTACTATCAATTTGACATTTTTGTTTTTGCGTTGATTTTTTTCTAATAATATATTTGAAAAAGTGTTTTCAGACAGTATGAGTAGTAAAGTACATTAATATAGTATCATATGAAGTATTTTTTATTTATTCAGAAATATTTCATTCATTTTTTATTCAAGCGTACAAATACGATACCGTTTCACCTATAATAATTTTACTTCTGAGGGTTGGCGTGAATTTAAATTTATTCAGTGGACTTCCTAAAAATTTTTTTACAAAAAATGCACAGGAAAAAATACATTTTTTGTAAAAAAATTTTTCCCATTTCGCCTCAAAGGACTCAACTGTTCTGTTAAGACAAAGAATAGAGTATGACATTGACAAAAAAAAATATTTCAATATGTTGTTGGCAGAGGAAGTTATGACCGTTTGAATATCTGTAAAATATGACATTTTTCATATTTCAGCCTTACGCAACTAAAAGCACGTTGAACTTTCTTCGGTTATTTATACATTATTTTAAAGTGATTACACTGGTCTTTTAAACGACACTACTTTTGCTGTGCCAACTGAAATGTACAAGCTGTTTTTGGACCTCAAAAACGCTAAAAAACGTCAAAAATGCCTTGTTTTGAGGGCCTTCACTGACCTTACGGCAACAACTTACCACAAAGTTAACATTCATTTTGTAAAGTTTCAACCTTCTATATTCCATATACAAAAAGAAAATTGGAGTTAAATAGTTCCTGGTAAGAGTTTTGGCTCACAGCAACTTCCGTGTCTTGAAAATCCGCTTAATTTTTGATGCCGCACCTTCAAATTTAGGGATCCATAAAAACTAAACAACTCAACTTTAGAGCAAAACATTCTGGATTTGGTCTTTCAATAAGATAATAAACATTTGGTAATTTTTTGGAAAAAATCTGAGACGTCATGAATCACAGGCGTGACACTCTCTCAGATTCTTGCTCTTAACAGGAGGTGTTTGAAACCCTCTAGCTCGCAAACTACCGGGCGAAACATTGCCAAATTTCGTGAGTGTGCATATTAGACCATAGGATTTTGATTTCTGGAATTAAAAAATTTAGTTTGAAAAATCACCACCAAGGGGAAATTTCGCACTGTAAAAGTGTATTATTCTGATTATCGAAGAATTAATTGCTACTGACAAAATATGCATCCATTTTATTTGCAAAAATGACTTTTTTGTCACAAATGTGGTTCGATATGAAAGCCATTGTAAAGTTGTAAGAACTGCATACGATGCACAACATTTTCTACGGCAGCTCGTAACATATCAGAATGGATTTCTCTAACTTTTAAAATTATCATATATTTTAAACTTGCGATATCAGAAATGTTTCTTTGATACACTACCCAGGTAGCACAAATAACCTTTAAACGTTTTATAAACTTTTTAAGTGGTTGTTACAACGTTAATAACCATTTTACAACCTTTAAAAAACGAAGTGCGCTACTTGGGTACACTTTTCAGATATCCCCACAACCAAAAATCACATGGATTGAGATCGGGCGACCTTGGGGGCCATACCGTAGGAAATGAGTGGCTAATAATTCTGCTATCAGAGAACATGTCCCGCAAAACACGCTGCACCCTAAGTCCGATGTAGGGTGGTAGCACCATCCTGCATTGAATATGGTGGTGACTCGACACAGCCTCGTTGTGCAGTTGTGGAACTACGAAATTTTTAGCATCTCAGCGTACCTATCAGCAGTAACGGTGCTTGTAAGCTGGTCCACCAGCATTGCTTTTCCTCAAAAAAGTTAAGGACCAATGATGAAAGATGGCAGTAAATCCACACCCCACTGTAACTTTTGGCGAAGTGAAGTGGTTTCTGCACATAAACATGCGGATTAGTTGCGGCCAAATCCGGCAGTTGTGCGTGTTTGTGCCACCGTTTAAATGAAAATGAGCTTCGTCACTCCATAGGATTTTCCACACGGCCAGAGGTATCGTTCGACTTGCATGTGATCTAGAAACTTTTGAGAGAAAGTCCAGTTGGGCAACTGTATCTCGAGAGAAGTAATTCTTGAGTGGAAGTAAATTTTGTAAGGAAAAATTTAACATCCTCTCGTAAAATCTTCCTGCACCTGTTGAGCTAAGTGGGATCAGCTGTCTACCGAGAAACTGCGGGGGGGAGAAACCGAGCACTAACTCTGTACCTTGCCACATTAGTCCATCTCTTGTTTCTCTTAGATAGCAATTTGCAACTTTCGTCAACTTTGTAGCTGATTAAAAACCGTCTTTGCGTCTCTGGCCTAGTTAGCTGGGCTACGAGAGAATCCAGTCATTTCAAAAAACCGCTTAATCATGATTTCATTAACCCATTAACGCCTTAGCGTCCCTTTTTAGGGACGGTCCCAAAAAAAGGGTCCTGAATTTCCGCCAAAAGGAAACATTTCAACCAAATAATAGTGTTCATGAGTACCTTGGTATTGTTTCAATTCGTTATTAACAGAATGCAGCACATAACCATTGTAAAGTGTGTTCTATAGCCGTTTTATTGTGATCCTTATCAAAAATTACATCGTTCACAGTTTCGAGAAAACAAGCTAAGTTTTCAAAGTTATTATTCCTAGCTTCCCAGTTTATAGTAGAGGGGCTATGGTCCAAAATATAGCCGGAAACTGCATTTTGTGATAAAATTATGAAAGTTGGTATGCATGTAGACAATATATTTATAAACATTTTTAGAAGGGGAGCCATCTTGAAATCCCCACCCAAACCCCTCCGGCGGCCATTTTTGGTCAAAAATTCCGAAATTGCTTTTCTTATTTCTTTTTCGAAAAACACCTTTTGTATCATCTTTTGGGAGTTCAATTACGTTAAATAAAGTTTAGAAAGCCATCAAAATAGCTTAAAAACAATTAATTTTAATATTACTCATTAAAAATTCGTTTTTTTTCAACAAAACTCAAATTGATCAAAATCTTACAAATTTTTTTAGGGGCCGCTTTAGGAGTGTCCAACTATGTATTTGAAAGCACTATATTAAAGAAAAACAATTTAGTTGCATTAAAATCTCAACAATCTGGACCCCAAAAATCCGAAACTTTGGAAAACCCGAGCATATTTTTTAAAACTTACTCATAAAAATTTATTGCAAAACTGAAAATAAAAACAGAAATTAAAAATCATAAACAAATCTAGTACTTTTTCAAAACTTGAAATAAACTTTTGAATTGTTACTTTAAGAATGAATATGTATCCTTGGTTAATTGAAATAAAACCGGTTTTCTTTATGGACGAAAAAAGTAATAAGAAAACTTCAAACATTTTGAAAAAAATACGCAATGTTATGGAAATTTCACTCACATTCAGCTGGATTATAAGTTATGCTTGCACTTATAAAATAGGGGGGGAGGGGAGGCACGAGCATCTTTTTTATACAACTGCGAAATTCTATATTAAAAGCTTTAAAACAAATTTCAAGTTTTTTTCTCACTAAACGATTTGAGGAGTTTGTTCTCTAATTCTAAAAGATGTAAGAAGAAAAAAATAATTACTGCAATAAAAAGTTTAGTGCTATGTAATGTATATAAAGCAAACAATATCTCCACTACTTATCAAATACGTGCTGTTATTGAAAAGTAACCATTTATTACAAAATAAACAACTAAATTTCAATATAAATTTGAACAAGTAATTATATACAATAAGTGATTATGTGTAATGATTATATACAAGTTGATTTAACGTATTTGAACTTGCTAGTAATTTACTTCAATATACAACATTTTCCATTGCAGTATTTACACATCGGTGCACACAGTCCATTTTTGAAGCACTCACAAGTTTTTGAGAGCAGTTTGTTTTACACTTGCATGACGTAAATTCGCTTAAGACATTTCGCCTCTTTCAAGAATTCATTTGTTGATTTAGTCTCTATGAGAAGCATTTCTGACTTATTTAATCCATCAAAATTAGATTGTGGTGGTTCTTTCACTGAAAGATATGTTGGATTTGCAAATAATGACATCTAATGTGGTAACTGTGGGAACTTTTTAGAGGATGATATCTCGGGAAATATAAAAGGAATTTTTGAGCCTTGCTGCTGAAATAGCACATGCTGAAACATTGAAATGCTTGTTCCATGGAAAGAGTTAGGGCCCTGCTCCGCATTGACGTAAAGCAGAAAAATAAAGCAGAAGCGTAAAATGGAGCAAATAGTGTTCCTATGGAAAGTACTCGGATTTTCGGTTTCTGCCTTCAGTTTCGGTCGCGTTTTACGCTGATGTGGAGCAGGGCCCTTAGTTTTCGGTCGCGTTTTACGCTAATGTGGAGCAGGGCCCTCATTGTTTGTTGTACTACTAGAGTTACAATAAAAATTATCGTGGCGGCCGCTGTGAAACACCGGTCCTGAAATAAAGGAAATGTCGTTTTATATTTTTCAATTTGTTTAACTGATGCTTTGCAAAGTCCAGTAGAAATAGTTAAAAGCCTTGGGTAAGAAATGAAAAGTTCCAAAATATGCATTATGTCAACAAGACTTTTTTTCTAGTCTGTTCATGTACTTTCATGGCGAAATACGTTGGTATTGGTTGTTTCTTGTCCACTTGATGCTTGATAGTTTGCTTTGTTAATTTGTTTGAAGTATGCAGATTAAATACTACCAACTGACAAATTATGAGTAATGGTTGAGAAGGAAGACTATCAATATTGCAAGTACTATACCAAGTACTATACCATATAACAAGTTATTTATAAAGTTCGGAAGAAGAGGATCAACAGCTTCTTGCTGACATGACTCTTCAAATTCGCCTTCAAAGCTGACTGTTGACTTTAAAATGCATGTCCTAATGGAATTCACTACCATGTCACTTGCGACAGCATCTTTAAACCTGCTAGTACAGGAGACACATATTGATTCATTCGCCTTTACAAACTAAAACATATTCAAGGCCTGATTTCTCTGTACGCATATGTCCTATCCAAAGTGTGAAAATATTTTTTATCTTAGCCCGGTATTGTGAACATCATTAGCAGATATATTTTCGATTGACAAATTATGTTGTAGCATAAGTTTTTTTATTCTTTCTGAATAATATTTTAGTAAAACTAACATTCTGAAAACTGGATACTTATCATCTTTGTTAACTCTAACATCTTGCATGTAAGAAATTACTCGATAACAAGGCAATTAATTCAATTAGTGAATAAATATTTTCCTCAGAACAATCATTTGCTGTCCTGCAACAAGTACGGTGATACTCGCATTCTTGAGCTATCATGTCAGCTTGTGCCAACTCAGCAGTGAGCATCTCCATATATTATTTCTCTAAGCCGAATCCTATACCCGGTCGAAACTCGCTCATTTCTTTATCGAATTGCATGAAAATTTATGACTTTGAAGCTTATCCCGCGGGCTATTGACGAAAATTAGACCCACCCTCTAAAAAGTGTCGGTTCGTTTTTTATTCGAACTTCAATTTTTGGGCACAAAATTGACTCTATCTAGCGAAATAATTGTCGTATCGTCTCCACTTTGATTTCATTCGAAAGATTAAAAAAAATGCATTCTTTAGAAAGTTTCTCCGCTAGCGCCGCGTAACGAGAATCTCGAAAATCCACGTTTAAGCGACTTATAAGCGATTGAAGTTTGAAAAAGTTAAATTTTTTGCTCAACTGTCAAAATCGTTACCATTGTTGTTCAAATCAATTTTAAATGTGACATTTCAAGCCAAGGCTTAGCTCGGTAAACCTTAATTGTAACTTTTATTGTTTCAAAATACTATGGTAGTTTTGCGATAACGTTAGTATTTAGTTTAGTAGTAGCCTTGGGTATTTGATTTTAATATAGGGTATCACTTTTGTAGTAGTTGTAAAAGTGAACGTGTCTTTGATCTCTTTGAAAAGTTGTCAGAACGACGGCAGTTGATGGCGATGTTGTGCAAACGTACACGATTTTACAATGCCAAGGAACAGGGTACCAACAGGCAGACTAACAGGAAGGTGTCTACTACCTAGACAATATTAGACAATTCAACAATGCTTTGGCCTTCGCTTCAGTCAAACTGGACTCAGTTAACATTTCTGGCAGAGGTCCATATTGTTTTAAACTACATGGTCAAGTGTACCATATGATCGGGAACTTGCACCCTCCGGCAGGGACTACACCAACTTACGTTGGACTTTTCTTTATAGATTTCGACACTGCGCTGCAACTTTGGGCAGATAATGAAGCCAATAAAAATTGTCGTATTAAATTTTAAGTTTAGAGTTTTTTTTTTGTGCGGAATTCCGCACGGGTCACCTACAGTGGTGGACAGAATTATAAACTCAACTTTTTAAATTTTTGTTTTGATTATAACGTGACGCAGTTTAAATTGTTTTCATTAAAACGAAGATGAATAGTTGACAAAATAGTTTTATAATTAGTGCAAACTATCAATTAAATAAAAAAGTTAATTAAAGTTATGAAACTTGTAAACTTAAAATTTCATCATTACGTGAAACCTGGACAAAAGTATAAACTCAAAGGCAAAAAATCCAGGATTACGGTAAAGTTTTGTTAGAAAACGGTACTTTGAAGCATTAGGAAGAGTAAGTGTTGCCATTATTGACTGCTAAATATTTCGATTTTCAAAATAAATGAGAAACGTTAAAATTCACAGCTGGACAAAATTATAAACTCAAAAATCCGATTCATTGTTTTGGTCATAACTTAACTCGGTTTACCTTTTTTTCGTTCAAATAAGGATTGAAATACTGACTAACTAATCCTAAATTCAGTGTTTAACTCATAAATTTAATCAAACAAACAATGAAATTTCGAAAATTCTCAATTTAAATATCGTATCATCGCATGAAACTTGGACAAAAGTAAGAACTCACTAGTAATAAACAGTTATTTTTATTCCAAACGATATTTTCTCCACGGTTTATTTATTTAATTTTATTATTATTCAAGTAAAATTTTTATCGTCTGCTTTTTTGTTCAGAATGATTTGAGTTTTTTTGCTGCAAGTTTTTTATTCTGTCAAGTTGTTAAGCTCTTCGTGCAGCGTAATTCATTGAGTTTTAAAATGCCTAAAGGATTAAAACTTACAGAACGACAAGTAGGTAAAATTGTGGCCTACAGAGCTGTTGGTAAAACTCAGCGCCAAATCGCCTTTTTAGTTAAATGTTCCCAAGGGGCAGTAAAAAATGTATTGAAGGATCCATTAACTTATGGAAAAAGGAAAAGGACTGGGAGGCATTCGAAACTAACTGAGAGAGATCGAAGATATATTTTGCGCATAGCATCAAACACTGGAGCTTCTTCCAGCAAAATTCTGAAAATTTTAAAACTAAAGGTGAGCAGTAGAACAGTTAGAAGAGTGCTACAACAAGCACAGAACATGACATGGAGAAAAATGAAAGCATCGCCGAAACTGGAGGTTCAGCATATTAATGAAAGACTTCAGTTTGCACAGAGACATATGTCTTGGAAAAATACGTGGAATTCAGTTGTTTGGTCCGATGAAAAAAAAATTCAACTTGGACGGTCCGGATGGCTTACGATACTACTGGCATGACATAAGAAAACAAGAACGACACATATTTAGCAGAAACTTCGGAGGAGGCTCTGTGATGGTTTGGGCTGGTTTCTCTCAGCATGGCAAGGCAGGATTAGCTTTCCTTGATGGAAGACAGAACGCCGAAGATTACCAACTAGTGTTGGAAGATAATCTTTCTTTTACCCTATACTCATCTGATTCCTGGAGGTAACTGGTTATTCCAGCAAGACAACGCGAGCATACATACAGCGAAAAGTACTAAAGAATGGTTCAAGCGTTGGAGTGTCAAAGTTATAAAATGGCCAGCTCGTAGTAGTTCTGATCTTAACCCGACTAAAAACCTTTGGGGGATAATTGTTCGGAAAGTTTATCGTGATGGAAACCAGTACCAAACCACAAACGAATTAAAAAGGGCAATACTTTCAGCCTGGAATGAAGTGCCACAGCAGCTGTTGGAAACGCTTGTGAAATCTATGCCCAACCGTATATTCGAGGTAATTCAGAAAAACGGAGGCCCAACTCATTTTTGAACGTTTTTAGTTTATACAGATGGCTAGATTTCATGCAAATGTAAATTTTTCAAATTAATTAAGCATGGATTTTAGTTATTCGTTTTTCAATTTATCCATGCAAATAGAAAAATTAAATATTCCTTTGTTTTCCTAAAGCAATTGTAAAAATAACACTTAAAAACTGAGTTTATAAATTGTAATGTCGTATTGTGAATTTATCATTTTATAATGTGGTATTCTGAGTTTATATTATTTTATGAGAAATTGATTCATTTTCCGTTGTTAAATCATTAAACATTCGGACCAAGTTCTACCAAACTTCACAGTTTCTGACTAGCGAGTTGTTACTTTTGTTCAAGTTTCTAGTGATGATGTGATATTAAAATTGAGCATTTTCGAAATTTCAGTGTTTGTTTTATTAAATTTATGAGTTAAACTGAATTTAGGATTAGTTAGTCAGTATTTCATCTTTACTTGAACGAAAAAAAGGTAAACCGGGTTAAGTTATGACTAAAACAATGATCGATTTTTGAGTTTATAATTTTGTCCAGCTGTGAATTTTAACGTTTCTCATTTATTTTGAAAACTCGAAATTTTTAGCAGTCAATAATGGCAACACTTACTCTTACTAATGCTTCAAAGTACCGTTTTCGAACAAAACTTTATCGTAATCCTGGATTTTTTGCCTTTGAGTTTATACTTTTGTCCAGGTTTCACGTAATGATACAATTTTAAGTTTCCAAGTTTCATAACTTTAATTAACTTTTTTATTTAATTGATAGTTTGCACTAATTATAAAACTATTTTGTCAACTATTCATCTTCGTTTTAGTGAAAACAATTAAAACTGCGTCGCGTTATAATCAAAACAAAACTTTAAAAAGTTGAGTTTATAATTCTGTCCACCACTGTAGTACTGTCTTCTTTTATCAACACGCAATTTCGTATTTTTTGACAACTGATTTCGTCAGAACTAGATGTAACTCCTGTCCATTTTCACCTGGCTTATCACAAAAGAAACACAAATCTGGAAAGGATGAAGTTCATTTCTTTCTCTTCTGTTGAACTGAAACTCTTTTTCAAAATGTTCACTTATGTGGCACTTTTCAAAGTTTTCCTTTCTTTTTCTTTCTTCAGCTCTTCTGACTTTTGTACTGTTATACCTCAAACTACAAGGTTTATGCCACTTATCCCTATTTTCAATAAATATTTCCGATACAAATAATTTTTCAAATTTAAATCTAGCTACATTTACAACATCTGATAATTTGCCTAAATTTTGCCAGTTTGGACAGATTTTCGGACATTGTTTCATACCCTCGGTACAGGTCTGATGCATTTCAAGTTGCTTCAGGGAACAATAGATTTCTTGGAGTTAATTTCGGACAGAAAATTAATTTAATCCCGTTAATATCTGCTGTAATAATTTTGGTAAAAACAACATTTCCTCGGGTACTTGCCATTTAGGCTTTCAGACTTTAACACTGAAACGAAGTTAAAATAAATGCATTTAAAACAATACTTTTGAACATGTAAAACCACACGACTCTGAGAAACCCTAACTTGTAAAAATATGACCATCTTTCCTAATCTCGATCCATATAAATCGCATTTACGGGAACATATGAACAATGACGCATATTACCAATGATAAACAGTCGCTGGAAAATATTCGTCACCTAATGAACGACCATATTTGAAGAAAAAAAAATCAGCAACGGCAACAATAATGAAAATAAGAGGAAAAATAAATTTAAAACTAAAAATTCTAAATTTCTGAAATTGAAACTTTAAATTTCATTTTGTTAGAATTATGCTATCTTGACATTAACTTTCCCTTCAAGTTCTCATGCTTCTGTACCCTTGGGGAACGTTTTCGATGATGTGTGCTTAGTCATAAACTAGCTGTCGTGGCCGTCACGAAACTTTCTTCTATATCTATCTTATGAATTCCGGTTACAAAATAAAATACGTACTCGCCCGAGTAATTGGAGACAGCTACAATTTCCCAATTATCGTAATAACCCTGCAAATGCAGAATCAATGAGCGAAATTGGAAATCATTGCAAAAGCCTTGTTTAGATTAATTGCAAACATTTTATTTGTTAGTAAAAAGAAATTGGCAACAGTTAAAAATTTCAAATCATTGAAAGTTTTCAGCTGTTTTGATAATTAAATAGCGTGAAAGCGATTTTTTAATGAATTAATTTTTCGCATTGTTGACTAAGCGCAAAAATCACCCCACCCTCCCCCTGGGGCGATTGGCGCCAAAATTTAATCGATGCTTGCTTCCATATTGGGTTAGTGTTATTCCAAATTTCATTCAAATCGCAGCAATATTTCCCGAGATACAGTAGGTGCAATGACAAAATAAGCACTTTTGATTGCTCCACCCCCCTTTGAGATATTGACACACAAATTGAATCAGCACCTGTACTCAATAGGGTCTACCTATGGACCAATTTTCGTTTGATTCCGCCTGTTACTTCCTGAGATATAGCAGTCACCCCCGCGCAAAACACGTGCGATTGCTCCACCCCCCTTGGAGATATTGACAAACAAATTAAATCAGCACCTGTACTCAGTAGGGTCTACCTATGGACCAATTTTCGTTTGATTCCGCCGGTTACTTCCTGAGATATAGTAATCACCCCCGCGCAGAACACGTGCGATTGCTCCACCCCCCTTGGAGATATTGACAAACAAATTGAATCAGCACGTGTACTCAGTAGGGTCTACCTATGAACTAATTTTCGTTTAATTCCGCCGGTTACTTTCTGAGATATAGCAATCACCCCCGCGCAGATCACGTGCGATTGCTCCTCCCCCCTTGGAGGAATTCGCTAAAAAAAGTCAGGTGCACCAGTTCACATGGTGGTACATATGTGCAAAAATTTTTGTTCGATTTCATGCAGTAGTTTTTGCTCTAGCGCGGCCACAAAAACTGGTCACACACATGCAGACTCACACACACACACACAGACACACAGACAGACAGACATTTTCCAAAAATGGTCGAAATGGACTCAGCGCACCTCAAAACGTGCAAATCCGTCAAAATTCGACATTCGAAAATTTTCACGAAACCAATACTTTCTTCTATATATTAGATATAGAAGAAAGTAAAAAGAGAGGTATCATGTTCGGATAATTGGACAGCTCGGTCAATTAGTATCCAGATAAGCGGCACCCTACTTTGATTTAAAACTAATTCAATGTACAATATATTTACACATTCTTAAACCATTAATGCATTTATGGGGGAGATAATTCACTTCCACGAATTTATTCTTAAATAATTTCGATTTGCCAAAAAAAAAAGCACTTTTTGGGTGGTTATTTTTCAATTGAGTCTCTAAATGGAGTTTTAAACAATAAGAAACATAATAAACGCCTTTTTTATGACATAGCCAATGATTTAAGAAGAAAATTATAATAATTATTACAAAAAAGCGCCATTTCTAGTTTTGGACCAAAAATGGCAGCTAAGAGGGGTTTGGGAGGATTTCCGATTGACTCCCCTTCTAAAAATGATTTTTTATGCATTTTCTACAAACCTACCAAGTTTCATGATTTTATCACAAAATGCAGTTTCTTTTCCCGTAGCCCCCTGACTATTATGTTAATTGCTGATTTTATTTCTTCTTAAAAAAGGTCTATTTAAATATTATATCGTAGGCAGAAAAAAAATTTAGTAAAAAAAGTATATACCCTCTGGGGTCAATCGTAACTTTTAAGGGACAATTCTTCTTTCCTTATTAAAAAAAAAAATTTTTGCATAATATTTTTTTTTATTATTTTTCCTGTCCATTAGGGTGATTCAGAAATGTATGGAAAAAATAAACTTTGTATTTTTGTGCGTCTTACCCTCTTATTTTGTGCCACTATATACACTGATTATTTGTGCAAAATTTTGACAAAATATATTAATATTTAGAGGTCGCTCAAACGCCTTGAAATTTCGTGATATTGACAAAAACGTGAACGTAAATGATATCTATGGAAAAAAGTAGCCTTTGTATTTTTGTTCGTCTTACCGTCTTATTTAGGCCTTTATATACACTGAATTATTTGCCAAAATTTTAGTAAACTATATTTACATTTAGGAGTACTTCAAATTTTGTGATAGTGGCACAAATGCGAACGTAAATAATAATAATAAAGTTACTTTATTGCTTTTTTATATCTCTGAAGAAAAAAAGCGTGCAATCACAAAATGAACTATATATCTGAAAAACCAATGAAATGCAGAAAAGTATGAAAACTAATCAAATACGGAAAAAATATAAAAAACAAATTTAAATACATTAAATATATAGTAATTCGCTCATTAATTCTTGCAATACTTTTTAGGTTACTTTTTTGCAACTTTGAAACCTTTTCTGTGTTCCTGTACCACTTGAAGAAGACACTGTCTTTGTTTTTCGTCGTTAGTGATAGTCTTAACAAATGCTTCAATAAGGGCCATGCCACGCTCCGTATTGTCGTTTACAATCCTCAGTTTCTTTGGTAGTACAAAGCCTTGTTGGTAGCTATCTTAAAGATTCCAATGCTCAGGATCAAACAGCTGATATATTTTGAGTTTCTTCTTTACATGAATAAGGACGCTGAAAATGTTCCAAATCATTTCTCAGTGCTTGCACAAAAAGGGTTGCTGGGAACCCAGCTCTTAGATATTCTTTCCCATTAACGATAAGAATGTGAAAGAAATCACATTCATATGTTACGAATACCTTTTCTTTGTCCGGCTGCAAGTTTGAACTGGTTGTGAAATATCCATAACTTGAAGCCATAAAGAATCTTTGACACAGATATAACACGAGGAACCGCTCCTGGGACACGAAAACATACACCAAGAGAAGGTGCTCCGCTCAAGAAAAATCGCACTAAGCTCTAGTATCTTCCTTGAACACTTCTTTTACATGGGTCATCAGAAGTTGACTTTGCGCAACTTCCATTACTAGTTGCACGTTGCTCTGAATTGGCTACCAACTTCTCAACCTCATCGTTTCTCACTCCAGGTTTAAAATTAGAATGTTTTATCCTTGACTATGATTGCTGAAACCGCTTAAAAAGCAGTATTGTAGATCCAATGGCAGTGGATGGTTCCACGCAATTGCGTGAACACCGCATTTGACATTGCACGCAATCAAATACCCCAATTCTACCTATTTCTTGGTTTATCGGTTAAAATACCGAGAGACCAAGACTAGAATAGACTTCGGTTGTAATACCACAGAAAACACAATGTCTAAAATATAATGGCGGAAAGCACAATATAAAAGTTGCTTCCCTAGTTTTTTTCCCCAAGTTCAAACATGCTCCAACTTTAGTACCGGCACTGCATGTCGTATCGAAACACATACCACGTACGAGCTCAGTAAGTTCCCATTTATCTAACTGGTTATCGTACAGCAGCATTTGCCGTAGCAATTCCAGTGCCTGACTAACTTACTAGAACCCAGAAGTAAATCATCAATGCTTGTGGTCCTGATACTAATACTGGTATGAAACCCGCCGATCCTCCTTCATTTTCCATATATATTTTGCATAAGTGTTTCGTTCCAGTGAACTATCAAAGGAAGTCATAGATTTAAACGACTTTTGTAAGTTAACGGCCGATTCAGAGCGAATAGTTTGCCTTTACCGTTTTATGGACGTTGTCAAATCCTCCCCATTTTGACCCATACTTTGTACTGTAGCAGCTACTATCAAAGTGGCTTTTTGTCACTTATATTGGGCCCTGTCTAGAGTGGATGCTAGGTGTTTTAGCCAAATAAACTCATACACCTCAAACAACCGAAAAGAAAACAGAAACCACAGCCCGAGCTCGCAGCTGCATTTTCTACCCAAACTCAGGTAAGAGATGATGCAGATATGGAGCGGGGGGGGGGGGGTGTTGTTACAACTCACTTTGAGCTATTATTTTACTGACTAATTACTTAGTAGAGTAAATTAACATTTTAAATTATTCCATTTTATATGAAGAACAATATTATTTCGGGTAATGAAGTTATGTACTCCAACTCTCGAAATTGCTAATTTTCAACAGAATTCGATCGCGTTGAGCGACCTCTAAATATTATTCAATTGAGCTAAAATTTTACAAACATCACATTCATGAATAGTGTAAAAAAACTGCGGGGTAAGACCAAAGAAATTCAAAAAAAAATTTTTTTTGAATCACCCTACTGTCCATTAAACACTGTTTGTAACCAGTATACAAAATATCTTTGGAAAAAAAAAGTCAGGCATTAATGGGTTAAATTTGTTATGGTCAGCGGGCCTTTTCTCAACTGCTGCACTCGCCGAAATTCTCGAAGAGTGACATTGGCATTTTCATCAAGCTGATAGTAGAGCTTCACTAACAAAGCGCGGTCCTACATAGTTAAAGCCATAAAGAGGCAACTTCGCTCAGAATGATGAGAATGCTCCCAGTCAGTCATTTTATACAGATGATCGCTAAACGCAACGCGTTTATGCAAATTATTGCATTCTATTTAGTTAAATGGACCGCTATTTTGTTCGTGGTGATTTTTTTTTAATAGAAAATTCTACGGCGATCATATTAAACCTCATTTGCAAAGAACAATCATTTTTGCTTGTTGAAATTGATTTATACAGCATCTTTTCAAGTTTAATTCACGATATTCAGTGTAATACACTTTTACAGCGCCAAATTTCCCCCTGGTGGTGATTTTTCAAACTAATTTTTTTATTCCAGAAATCAAAATCCCATGGTCTAATATGCACGCTCACGAAATTTGGCAATGTTTCACCCAGTAGTTCGCGAGCTAGAGGGCTCCAAACACCTCCTGCTAATTTATAACCACCCTGTACTGTGAGCTTTCTCTGAATTGATTGATAAATTCTAGAAAAAAAATGAGTAGGAGTCTTTACACTTTTTATGAGTACTTTTTTGAGACGTGAGGATAAAGATCTTCTTTAAACAATTTTTTTCTGTGCATTCTTCAACTTTATTTAATGTTTTCCTTATGTTTGTTAAAATACATTATGCTTTTCTATAGACCTGAAAAGTATATATGTAGTTAAGGCAAAGGAGATACTTAAGTATACTCTTTCCTTAATGCTCAAATGACCCCACTAAATAAAACTCTTTTTTTTCTCGTTTTGTTAATTCTTATCTGCTTTATTAAGAATAAACATCCTGTTTTATTATATGTATAGATTGTAAGTTTTACAAGTGAAGAACCCCCCCCCCCCTCTGCTTCTTAAAGCATTTTTCAAGAAAAAGTTAAGCTCAACATTTTTTGTCCTGATTTTTTCAGCTTTATTTCCTACCACCTGTTATTTTCTGTTAACTATTTTTCAGACCAATTTTTTATAAAATTCAAGCGTTTTTAATGTGAAATCCTTTTTTTATTCTTTAGAAACTACTTACTTTGAATTTTTTTTTACAATTTTTTTTTTTTCAAATACTTTAAAGTGTGCAACTGTCTTTTGAAATATCTTGACTGCGTTAATTTTTAAGTAGTCTAATATGTTTTTTGCTTGTTTTTTTTCTCACTACTTGATACTAAAAAATTAAAATAAAAGAACGGTTAATTAAAAAACGTGTCAACATTTTTCAGCAGCTACGGTAATAAAAAACCTAGCACCATAAACTCTGTACCTCAGAACCAGACTAACGTAAGTCCATTTTCGTCATTTTTCGGTAGAGGGGAAAAACGATTGTCGAATACATCGTTTTTCCCCTCTACTGAAAAATGGCGAAAATGGACTTACGTTAGTCTGGTTCTGAGGTACAGAACTGTTGTCAGATGATATTTTTTTATATATTATAATGAAGTTCTGTGTTTTACTTATCATTATTACTGATATGGTTTAAAACTGTAAAAAACAGGGGAAATCACGCCTAATGCCCAAGAGCTAGTTTGTTCTTTGCATTAAAAAATATACTGGGGATTTATAAAGCCTAGCATAAAAAAAAATCAAATATTATAAGATTTACACATAATAATTTTACTTTTTTTATCTTGACCTGAATCTCATCAAGTTTTTTGCTCTATCGGTACAAAACCCTAGCATCAATAACCGGGTACCCGGGTACCCATTTGCTACTTTGATCTCAATTTTTACTATTTCTAATTAAGACTTGGTCAAATGGCTCTTATTCCTCGTTATTTGCACGAATCTGAACCAAACAAAGTTGTAACCGTGTTTTCAAAAAAATATTTTGGTTGTTTTTTTCAGCATTAAAAATTCCTATACCGTTATTCAATAACCGGGTACCCGGGTACCCGTTACTTTTTTCCGCGTTCCTGCTAGAAGTTAATGATTATTATTAGGAAAAATGTAATCAAATATTACAATTATTATTATTATTCATTTTTATTACACTTATTAATGTTTTTTTTGTTTATTTGTTGCTTTTTTTTTAATTTTTAGTGTGACAAATATAATTTTCGAAAAAATACTTAGGAATACACATTATTATTTTTTTATTATTATCGGTAGTAGCCAGACAATGAAAATAAAAAAAATGACATTTTATCACATAATTGACATTGTCAAATTGAGACCAAATGCTGATCACAAACTTGGGTTGCCACACTTTATGCGCGATTTTCTTGTTTTTCTGCGAAGCTTTTTGGGAGTAGAAGCAAAGTTGGCAAGCACCAACGACTTTCTTTCGTCCACTTGAATCACGTCCCGCTATTGTAGTACTGGAGCTTGAAGGTCCCCCATGTACTGTGTTGAAGTCCTTCAAGAAGCTTTCTACGCCAGATTTTGTAGAAAAGCGCCTCATGGCTTGAGTATTCGTTTATCTGACCTGAATTGTAGGAAGGCACAATTCTTCGCCTAGTTGGCGCAAAAATAAACGACAATTATTGTTTTTACGACTTTGCAAGTTGACATTTGCCTTATAAATGATATAGGCAGCTAAAGCTGAAATGTCCACAATGTTGAAGAAAAAAGATAGAGGCCATCTCTTTGTTTGCCTCTGAGACGTATATAAGCATCTAGTAAATTGTGTCGACGCCAGATTTCGTTTTGTTATAAAACAAAATTATTTCTGGCTTTTTGTCAGCTCTAGAGATGCTTTTGTCATGATGTAGTGTTGTCAGCAATATCACAGTTTTTTTCTGCTTGGGTACATAAGAACATATGGTTACATCACTAGTGAACTCGAATAAGGAACTTTGGGTCTCTCGAGATGTAGGCGATAACATTTCAGGCGAAATGTATGGTTTATTTTTCTTTAAAGTACCTACGATTGTACTCCACGAGGCGAGGGTGTCAAGAACTGTTCCATTTAAGTAAAAGGAGTCGCGAAAAAGAGCAGGTTTCTGCTCTACGTGCTTGGAATTCGAAGTGGGTACCCGGGTACCCGGTTATTGATATTAAGGTGTTAATTCGGTTATTGACGCTAGGGTTAAGCTAAATACATGTAAGTGACACTAACATCTAAAATTAAAAAAGGCGCAAAAAAAAAAAAAAAAACTCCTTGGATGCGCCACGGGATAGGGAGGGGAGTTTCAAGGGTAAACATGTCGATTCCGACTCAGTTCGTGCCTGACGCATAATAAAAATAAATGTCAATATTCATAGGATAAAGGGGAAGGTGCTGAAGTAACGTTACAAAAACACTTTTTTGAGTTCAGGATCAGAACTAAAACAAAAAAGAAGTTTAAATCCGATTTTTGTAATAAATTTTCTTTGTCAGCACTAGACTTTTTAACACTGTGTACCTCGTGATACAGTGTATCCTGATTTTTCAAATTATCAGATGTTGACAAAATTACGAATGTCGCCCCTGACCAGTTTTGTCAGGGGTGTCATCTCAATCTCATCAGTTTGCCAATTAACATGATTTGTCTTTTTCTGTTTTCAATTTCTTCAATCTTAGAAATGAATAAATACCTTTGTGATTAAATAATAGGTGAATAAAACAACATAAAAATTGCAAATGAGTAGGAAACTTACAGACACGTGTTTCGGCGTTTCATGAAACGCCTTTTTCAATGCAAAGAATGTGAGCTTATGGAGGAGAAGACATCCTACAAAGATATTGTTTTAGTCGGATGTTAAGCGACCCATGTTATTATTTTTTTTTTCGGAACACTGTACTAAGGTGAGAAGTTAATTTTAAACTTTTTCACGTTTAACTCAGTTTGGTAGAAAACGAACATATATTGAACTCCATATATTCATGACCTCAAACTTTGACCTCTACTCAAAGGCCAATGAGTCAAATTTGAGAGATAAAGTTCTTCACTTTTTCTTATGACAATACTGTTATTATATCCTGAAAGTTTCGGAAAAAATGCAGTTGTCAATTGAAGGGCTTGGAGGATGAAGGGGCTATGTTACATTCTGATCCTCTGACTGCTCAATTTTCTTAACGAAGTTTTTAAAAATTTGCATATATTTTATGTATGAAAAACCAATATAAAACGTATGTACTACATTTACACATATTACGTTAGAAACTACCCTTAATATGATAAATCTTGCAACAAGGTACAAGAAAAGTTCTACCTTCATGTTCCTTACACCGAATTCGAACAATAATATTTTTTTTCCAATTTTTGAGCAATAAAAACCACACTTTCGATGAAATCCTTTCTTTACTAAATTAGGAGGTATCGGGCTTGTGAAACGGCTGAGCGGTCTGTGCAAATGCTTCAGAAAATTCATTGCTGACATTTAAACGATGGAATTACGGAATAAGGTTTTAAATTACGTTGTGCACTTGAAAATCGCGAGATGAGCAAATTTTGTTACTTCTTCGTTGCCCGTGGAAATCGCGGGATAAGCAAACAGAGGGTTAAAATATGAACACTCAGGAAAATGGTAAGCAATGGATACAGGTAAGCAAATAAAACTTGGTGCATCAAACAGTAGATGTCATTAGACCAATTTCATACGCACACTAACGACAAAACCAAAAAACAAAAATGTTGCAATAACTGCATTAATAAAACTTTGAACTTATATTACTTGCAATTCCTGTTTTGTCACATAACTCCTTCATATCCCAAGCCCTTTAATTATCAGTCCTCTATTCACTTTGTTCAGCTAAAAAAATACTTGTAGGGGAAAACCGTCTATATTGGACCACTGCTTAAATTGAACCTCGGGCTTAAAATCTAGTACAGAGATTTATGCTACGCTTTAACGGTTGAAATATAAAGTTTTAGGAATAAAATTAATGTGTATGAAGTTTCAGCAGTCTTCGAACTGAGTAGCGTGAGTTACAGCATGATTTATGTTGAAAACGTGTAAAATCTTATTTTTCGGACTTGTACATAGTAAGATAGTACTAAAATTTGTAAGCTGAGGTAAACTGCTGTTATAGTATGATAATCTGTGCTTAATAAGGATTACATCTATGTATTTACATAGGCGATTGTGATTTTTGACAGAGAAATTAGCTGAAGAATAAAAAATGGCATGTTTTCCTTTATTGGACCGAAAAAATTTTCCTATATTGGACCGGTGGTCCAATTTAAGAATATGATTTTAAACAAGACTTTTTATTAATTGTAACATAAAATAAGTGACTCATCATGATTTAATAGCATAGTTAACATTATTTTAAGCATATTTTAACACGTATTCACGATATTCATTTTTTTTATCAAGTACATATTCTAGAAGCTGCAAATTCTTAACATATGTTTTTTTTTCTCTTTTTCCATTAAGCAGCAGTTTCAGGTTGTTAAACATAGCTATTAATTTAATTAACATTTTGTGTTACCGAGAAAAAAAATGAAATTCTTCGATTTGTTCGAAAAGATTTTAAAAAGAAACAATTTATATGCTATTGAAATGTTCAATGTAGATGAAGTCGGTCTTTTCACTGTCCAAAAGCCCCAAAATATATTGACGTATAAAGGTAAACACCAGTTTGGAGCAGTATGCGTGATGAACGTGGTAGAAACACACTGGTTATTTGCTGCATGAGTGCAATAGAATTGCTACACCCCCTCCTCCCCATGCTTATTTTCAAAAGATTACGTTCCATGTATGAGCTTATCGTAAAAGCACCCCTTGGTGAGCAATATGCTTGTTCAAAAAAAGGTTGGATCACAAATGATAATTCACTCAATTGATACAACATTTCATCAAAACCGTTAAGCCAAGCAATGTAAAAAGAATGTTCTTCTATTAATAGACAGGCACACTATGAATAAATAGGCACTTACATAAAGAACATAGATGCAATAAACTTGGCTAACGAGAGCGATATAATAATGCTTTCTCTTTAAGCACACCATGCACGAAGATAAGGTCTTTTTTCAGTCTCTATCTACATATTTTAATCGAGCATGTGATGCATGTGAGAACATCTAATGAGATCCATTACCCAATATCGCATAGAAGAACTGTTTTGTAACTCTTATGGGCAAACCGCAATCAAGGTCATGGCAAATGCTGTGAGTTGATTCTAAAGAATAGAAGTTTGGCCTGTTAATTGCCATGTGTTTAATGGCATTGATTTGGCTGCAGCAGAGTTGGAGGTAAGTAGTACATATAAAACTACTCAAAGTGAACAGGCTACATGTTTGGTGTAAGTTATACTGTTGTACACCATGTACAAGCACTAGCTACGACTTAAATTAGTATAAGCTCTGCAGAATCAGCGGATAGTTCTCATCAAAGCATGATTTTCAACTCCATCTATGATTTTTTAAAGCCCCGGCTCACATATCACCTTACATAAAAAATCTGGTATGGACCCCACACTACTTCCTTTTACGTGTAAATTTCTTAGTAGTTGCCTTAAGTGTTAAAAAAAGTGCTTGGAGTGAGCAAGGTAACAATTCAAATATTTACTCCCCTAATCTACCACGAAACAATGCAAAAAATATTTTACAATGGTTATTTTTCTAAATATTGCTGATTTTAATATCATTTAGTGAATTTTTCGCAAAATATCGCCAATAGCGTCAAGTTGAACCCAACTTCAAAAAATAATTTTTTCGCCTAATTTGTCGCCAACTTGGCGATATATCGCCAAGTTGGCGTCAAACACTTGGCGACCAAAAGCTTGGCGACCAAAAGCTTGGCGACATCTCGCCAAGTAGTGGCGCCAGTTCATATCACTTGAGTCTGTATTGAAATTAACATTGATTTACCCCAAAAAAGGGGTAAAAGACCCCTTTGGGAACATTCGACTGCAATCACAAGGGGAGGTGCACAACTAGACCCCCCTCAGAGCCTACATACCAAGCTAGAAGTTTCTACGGCATATAGTTTTTGAGTTATGCGAGTCACATACGCACATACATCCGCACATTCATCCGCACATACGTACATACAGACGTCACGAGAAAACTCGTCTTAATTTACTCGGGGGTGGTCGAAATTGATTTTTCGGCTGTTTGTATGTTGTTAGGTACATATGCACGTGCTGACAGGTCGAAAAAACTACGCGACATTCATTCAGGGGTGAGCAAAGTCAAAATTTAGACCGAAATTTGAGTGAAATTTTTTTCGTGATCACAATACTTCCTTCACTACGTAAAAGGAAGTAAAAATAGAAAGAACAAAAAGGAAGGCTATCTCAGCAATCATTCTAATGCCGTACGAAAGAAGCATAGAACAGAAAGTCACACAAGAAGAATCAAGCAACGCACAAAACAATTGTTATTGCAATATTTGCCATAGAGATAAAGTGCCAAACATGATTAAGTGCATGAAATGCCATCGGTGAGTTTATCAACGCTGCTGAAGTGAGACCGAAGTAAAAAGCAGTTCTAATGCAAATCCCAGAAAAAATATGTTTATAGTTCAAATGTAAATTATTCTATGATTTCCTGGCTCGGTCCAATTGGGGAAGCGCATGGTTCAATATAGGCGCATATATTCCTAAATTGGACTTTTGCAACTTTTTGTAAGATAATTTTTTAAAAAATAATTTCTATATTTTTAGAAAATATGAGCTCCTAGGGCAGTTTCCTGGTTAAATTTAGCTTACTATGCCCTATTTTGTATTTTCGCTTTGCTTCACATTGAGCGACACAGGCCTCCTGTTCTTATGGGGTCCAATATAGGCGGTCTTCCCCTAAGCATTGGAAGAGGAGGTAAAGAAGGGAAATTACATTCTTTAAAAATATAATTTTATTTGTAAAGTTAAAATGGGTGCATTTGACTGCATTCAGTTAATATTTAATGTGCCATTTTTTTTTCTTTTAAAATGTAAAAGACCATGGATAATCCGAACCGCGGATATGCCGCACGTGGATAATGGCGAGTATGAGTTATTATTATTATTGTGTATTTACTATTCATTGCTTACCTTCCATGACTGTGAAAAACATCTCTCGTGTACCGTAAGTAGTGATATTTTTCCGAAGAATTCAATAATTAATTTGAAAGCAATGTATGAGCTACATTTAATTATTTTCAAAATTTGATTATTCAAAATTGAAAGAACTAATTTTATATTTTAAGCTTTCACTTTTTAAAATATCATAAAAGGTTATTTCAGTAGAGTCAATTTTCGGAAAACATTTTTGAATATAAAAACAATCATTATCTATTGAAATTAAACTATTTTTTAAAACTTTTTTCATCAGTTTCAGGATAGCATACATAAACACACATTTATGGGCGATTCTCTGTAAACTCGTCATTTTTCACACGAAATCTGTCCGGGCACCGTTTTTTGAAATGTTCGTATAATTATAATACTATTGCTCAGAAAATAAATCTATTACTTTGGTTTGAAAGAGGGCCAATTGAAGTTTGTTTTTCTGATAAATCATGATAGGGTGTAAGTCCCCCGCCTGGTATAACTAGGCAGGGGACTGTGCCAGGTGACTGTGTTTTTGCTCTTTGTTGCATAATATCTGCAAAACTATTGGACCATAATTAGTTATGAGACTACCTATAAATTTATGCACAAATCGCGGACATAATAACTAATATGTTTTATAATTAAATTAATTGACATTAATAAAATCACTTCCCAGAGGACTGTTTTCGCAACGACCCTGATGCATACTTTCATCACAAATGTGGCTCTCAAACTAAGCAAAGTAGCGTTTCAACACCGTTCTTGGCGATTTCGGCAAATCCACACTGATTACTTTAAACTTCATACCAAAAAGAATTTGCAAAAGTTATAGATTTGTCAGACTACAGCTTTGAATTTGTTGCAGGGGACTGTTTGAAAAAACTCCGGACAGAATTTACATGACAATTTTAAGTTTTAGAAATACGTAATTAAACCTTATTTCATAAGAAAAACATAGCTTCATTATTCTATTTTTAGATATTAATTACCAAATTTATGTAGTGTTAATAGGTTTTTTGAAATACTATCTTTAACAGTTAGACTATGGGATTGGGACAGCCAGGGGACTGTGTTTTTGGCGCTTAGATAATTTCTAGAAAAAAAAATTAAATTGTTATCACTCCAAATACAATTGGGCCACAAAGTATTAATGCTTTACTTGTATTAAGAGTGATAATTACTTTTTTACACTCTATTATTTTTAAAATAATCAGTCCGGACAATTACCAGTTTACAGAGAATCGCCCTTATATATATACAGGGTGACAAGAAATAACTTGAACACACGTCGTACATTATAACTTTGTTTGCTAATGAAAATATTGCGACCAAGCTTCAAAATATGTATGAATACATTATTCTGTCTAATATATTTAAACGTTTTCAAATTGGCTACTGTTAGTATTAATACAGAGCTTTAGGCATGTCACAAAATTTTCGGCTACGGGCCGCAACTCACTCATTGATATTTTATTCCTTTCCTTCCATAAGGATTTTTGTAGTGATGCCAAAGTTTTATGAGGTTTAGTACACACCCTTGTATCCAAGATAAACCAAACAGAATAATCCATTGGATTCGAATCCTGGCATACGGGGCCATTCCTGAGCTCCAATGAAGTTCGTAAAATATGTCTTGCATCAATCTTGAGTGTCTTTAGCTCTGTATGCAAGTGAAAAATCTAGTTGGAAGGATAATCTTTGGTTTTCAAAGAACTTCTGCAACCAAGTTAAGACAGCGTCTTCCAAAATGGGCTTGCGGTAGGTTTACTGATTATTTTTTATCCCTTGATCAACAAAAACAAGTGGTGTTTCTCCACTAGCACATATGCCACCCTAAACCATTGCAGATAGGAGTTGTTGATGCCGAAAACAATTTAAGAAGTTCCAGGTAATTTTGCTGACCAAACTCTACCATTATGGCCAATTTTGAGCTTGCTCAATTGAGAACAGTTTTTCATCTGTAAAGACCAATGTTTTCCAATGATCATCTGCGGCCCGCTTTAACAGTTCTTTCCTCTTTTAAAGTCTTTTGCTTTTGTTCTTGCTGCTAGCTTTTGAGCCTCTTCCATTTTGTAAGGGAGAGGACCAAGCTCAACTATTACCATCAAAAAATGGTTTCTGTATTGATTTTCACCCCTCTAGCAACCTTTCTCATTGAAATCCTAGGATTTCGTTAAACTCGCGTTTTGACCCCCTTCCGGTCGCTTGATGTGTTAACTTTGAGTTTTTTTCTTCTTTCTGACCTGTCACTATCATGTTCGAGTTTTTTTTAGCCTTTTAATAGTGTAGGAAACCATGCGCTTAGCCACTTTTAACCGTTGAACAATTTCACATTTTTTCGCTTCTTGCTCATGTATTTCAAGTATGGCAGATCGTTTGCGAGCCATAATGGCTATCCCAACTTACTGTCACCTATTTAGTAGCTTTCTAGGATCGATTTCCTATCACAATATCGTTAAAAATTCAGTGGTATTTACAGATATTTAGTTTGAAACTTCGTCCAAGTTACTTCTTGTCACCCTGTATATATGGGCGATTCTCTGTAAACTCGTCATTTTTCACACGAAATCTGTCCGGGCACGGTTTTTCTAAATGTTCGTATAATTATAATACTATTGCTCAGAAAATGAATCTATTACTTTGGTTTCAAAGAGGGCCAATTGAAGTTTATGTTTTTCTGATAAATCACGATTGGGGGTAAGTCCCCCGCCTAGTATAACTAGGCAGGGGACTGTGACAGGTGACTGTGTTTTTTCTCTTTGTTGCGTAATATCTGCAAAACTATTGGAACATAATTAGTTACGAGACTACCTATAAATTTGGGCACAAATCGTGGACATAATAACTAATATGTTGAATAATTAAATTAATTGACATTAATAAAATCACTTCCCAGAGGATTGTTTTTGCAACGACCCTGATGCATACTTTCATCACAAATTGGCTCTCAAACTAAGCAAAGTAGCGTTTCAAAACCGTTCCCGGCGATTTCGGTAAATTCACACTGATTACTTTAAATTTCATGCTAAAAAGAATTTGCAAAAGTTATAGATTTTTCGTATTACAGCTTTGAATTTGTTGCAGGGGACTGTTTGAAAAAACTCCGGACAGAATTTACATGACAATTTTAAGTTTTAGAAATACGTAATTATACCTTATTTCACAAGAAAAATATAGCTTCATTATTCTATTTTTAGATATTAATTGCCAAATTTATGTAGTGTTACTAGGTTTTTTGAAATACTATATTTAATAGTTAGACTATGGGCTTGGGACAACCAGGGTACTGTGATTTTGGCGCTTAGATAATTTCTAGAAAAAAAATTAAATTGTTATCACTCCAAATACAATTGGGCCACAAAATATTAATGCTTTACTTGTATTAAGAGTGATAATTACTTTATTACACTTTATTATTTTTAAAATACTCAGTCCGGACAGCCAATTACCAGTTTACAGAGAATCGCCCATACATAGTTCGATAAAAATCTACAATTTGTTTTGCTCGCTTTTATAATTCAATGTCATTTACGTTATCCTAAATTGGTGCGGATTTCTTTATTACAAAAAATAACAAAAAATGTAAACTTTGAGATTTACGTCCGCAGTTGTTGAATCGCCCTTTAGTAAGTCTTATATGGGCGATTCTCTGTAAACTGGTAATTGGCTGTCCGGACTGAGTATTTTAAAAATAATAAAGTGCAATAAAGTAATTATCGCTCCTAATACAAGTAAAGCATTAATACTTTGTGGTCCACTTGTATTTGGAGTGATAACAATTTAATTTTTTTTTTCTAGAAATTATCTAAGCGCCAAAAACACAGTCCCCTGGCTGTCCCAATCAAATAGTCTAACTGTTAAAGATAGTATTTCAAAAAACCTATTAACACTACATAAATTTGGCAATTAATATCTAAAAATAGAATAATGAAGTTATATTTTTCTTATGAAATAAGGTATACTTACTTATTTCTAAAGCTTAAAATTGTCATGTAAATTCTGTCCGTAGTTTTTTCAAACAGTCCCGTGCATCAAATTCAAAGCTGTAATACGAAAAATCTATAACTTTTGCAAATTCTTTTTGGCATGAAGTTTAAAGTAATCAGTGTGAATTTGCCGAAATCGCCGAGAACGGTGTTGAAACGCTACTTTGCTTGGTTTGAGAGCCACATTTATGTTGACAGTATGCATCAGGGTCGTTGCGAAAACAGTCCTCTGGGAAGTGATTTTATTAATGTCAATTAATTTAATTATAAAACATATTAGTTATTATGTCCACAATTTGTGCCTCAATTTATAGGTAGTCTCGTAACTAATTATGTTCCAATAGTTTTGCAGATATTACGCAACAAAGAGCAAAAACACAGTCACCTGGCACAGTCCCCTGCCTAGTTATACTAGGCGGGGGACTGATCCCCTATCATGATTTATTAGAAAAAAACAAAATTCAATTGGCCTCTTCAAAAGAGCATGTGGTTTTTGGGGTTGGACGGTACTATGGTAGGTCGGTTGTGCGGTCAGTGTTATGTTTGTTTTTTGTTGTGGTGAGGGGCGTCTTCGTTGGGAGAGGTGTGGGGGGGGTAGTGGTGTGATGGGAGGGGGGGAATGTGGGGTGGTGGTGGGTGTGGGTGGTAGTGGGGATGTATTGCGGAGGGGGGCGGGGTAGGGGGGGGGGATGGGAGTTGCTGTGATGGGGGGGGGAATTTGGTCTGGGAGAGGTGCGTTGTGGGATGTGGGGTCACGGGGGTAAGGGGGGTGTGCGGGGGTGGAGGGGGGGGGAGGGGGTGGGGTTTTAGGAGTCCGGGGTATGGTGTGCAGGGGGGGGGGAGTTGGGGTGGGGATTGCACCGTGGGAGGGGGGTGGAGGTAACAGGGGTTAGGGTTGGGCTGTTGGGAAGTGGGAAGGGGGGGGGGGGGTGGGGAGGCGGGGCGTGACGGGGAGGGTGCTAGGGGGGGTGGAGGGGGTCGGTTGGGTCTGAGAGGGATGAGTTGGCGAGGTTGGGGGGGGGAGGGTTTGGGTGGGGGGTTGGGGTGTTGTAGGGGGGTCAGTGTTGGTTTTGTGTGTTGTGCGTGAGGGCCGTGGGGGGGGGAGGGTGACTGTGGGGGGGGATCGGTATGGACACGGTGGCTGGTTGGGGGGTGCGTTTGCTTGTGTGGATTTAGGCGGGGTTAGTGCACGGTTTATGCGGTTTAGGGGGGGTGTGGGTTGAGTGGTGTGTCTTTGGTGGGGTTGTGGCGAGTGGTGGGGTCGTTTACGGGTGGGCGCGTTGCTGCGGGTGGATGGGGGGTTAGCGGAAGGGGGGGGGGGAGAAGGACGAGGGGGTTGGGATGGGAGGTTGGCGTTGGGGACGTGATGGGTGTAATGGTTTTCACTCTGTGGAGGTGGACGGGTGGCGGGGGATTTGGGAAGAGGTGCAGAGAGGGGCATTGCTGCTATTGGTCTGGTAGGTGGGTAGTGAGCATTGGTGGGCCAGGGTGGGGGGGAGGGGTGGGGTGGGGTCAGCGGGGGGAGTGGGAGTCGGGGGATTTGAGGTGGGGGGGAGGTAGGGTGGGGGTTGATGCGTGAGGGTGGGGGTGTTTTTGGGTGGTACTGGACGTTATGAGTTGTGGGTGGGGGTGGGGTGGCGTGTGCGGGAGGGGGTGGGGTGGGGTACACAAGTGGGGTTGAGCTGGCACTTGGGGGAGGGGTTGAGGGGGGCGATGGGGGTGATGATGTTGGGCGGGGCGTCGTACAGGATGGGTTGTAGGGAGGGGGTGGAGTGTGGGGAGGGGATTTGGTGGTATGGTACTGTGTGACGGGTGGGGCATGGTGAGTGTTGAGGGGAAACAGTTAGGGGGTGTGTGGTGACAATTACGGGGCTGGGGGCAGAGTAGGTGTCTTGGCGGTGGGGGGGGGTTGAGGGGGGGAGTTGGGTTGGAAGTGCTCCAGTGGGGGCAGGTTTGTAGTGTTGGTATGGTGGGGTGGGTGGGAGTAAGGTAGATGGGGGGTGGATTTAGGGTGGGTACAGGCGGGGGGAGCGGCGGTTGGGGGTTTAAGGTCGGTGGGAGTGTTGGGGAGGGGCGGGTGGGGGTGTGGGGATGGGGCTGTGGGGGAGGGACGTTGTGGAGTCGGCGTCGGGGGGGGGGGGGAGGGGGTCTATGTGGGAGTTTGTGGACACTTACAGCGTTCGCGGATTTGGCAGGGAGTGGGTCAACAGTGTTGGGGGGGTTAACGGGGTGTGTTGGAGTGTGTCGGCAGGGGCGTGCATGAATGGAGGGTTGGCTTCAGTTGGGGGCGGGTTTTTGTTTTTTTGTTGGGGTCAGTGGGAGGAGAATTTGGGGCATGGTGCGCTGGCGTCTGGGTGGGGGATCAGTGGGGTTTGTATTTTGGGTTTTTTGTTTGGGCGGAGGTGACCACGGTGTGTCTGTCTAGCAGGGTTTGGAGTGGTGGTGTTGTTGTGGGAGGTGACTACGCAGGGATTTCAGGACGCTGTCGGTTGGAGTCTGTGTGAGTTCACGGTAGTGTTCGTTAATTTCGGGGTCAGTGCAGTTAGAGTCTTGTTGGAGCGGGGCTGTCGTGGTAGTTGGGGCGTGTTGGCGCATGGTTTATTTACACGGGGACGAGGTGGGGGGGGGGGGGAGCCACATGGGGGAAGAGGGAGGGGGGATGACCGGTGGGGGGGGGGGGTGGAAGGTGGGACGTGCGGGCGGCGAGCAGTGTGGGGTGGGGTATCTGTGGGGGGGGTCGTGGTTTTAAATGTAGGGGGTGGATAAGGTGGTGATGGGGGGAGGGGGGGCGTGTTTTAGGGCGTTTGGTGGACGGGTGGGGGTGAGTGGGGGGGGGGGAGTGGGTGGGACTTGGTTGAGGGCGCGAGCAAGTGGGGAAGGGGATTGTTGCGTGCGGGAGGGTGTGTCTGGTTACAAATGGGAGGTTTAGGTTATGGGGATGGTTGGGTAGGGGCACTCGGGGTGGTCTAGGGATGGTGGTTGGGTTGGTGTGGAGTGTTGATGTGCGGCACTGCTGTGTGGGCTTGGCTGGCGGGGCAGTGTGTGGGGTAAGGGCACATTCGTGGGTGTACGAATGTGTGGGCGGTAAGTTTTGGTGGGGGTGGGGGGAGCATTTGGTTATGCACAGTTGACGGGGGGGTTATTCGTGGTTCTTGGGGGAGTGATGTTTTGTGTGGCACGTTGGTTGGGGGGTCTGTGGGGTGGGCAGGACGGGAGGTGGGGTGTAGCTGGGGGTGAAGTCGGGGAGGTATGGTGAGGGGTTCGAGGGGGTGGGGGTAGGAGGGGAGAGAGGGAGGGGGAGGGGGGGGGGGGTGAGATAGGTGGGGCGTGGGGCAGGGGGGCTGGGTTGGCATTTGGGGCTTTGGATATGTGGGGTTGTAATAGGACGTTGGCGGGTCGGATTGATGGCGGTGGGGGGGGGGATGGAGGGGGGCGCATGATGGAGTTTTTTGTGCTCGATTGGTGTGGGCTGGGGGGAGGTGTGTGTCATGTGTTGTCGTGGTGGTTGAGTGTCGTGGGGGGATTTGCACAGGGGGGGATGTATGGACTGGTTTTTGGCGTGCGTTTGGTGCCACCCCGAGCGTTCGGTTGACTTTGAGGTCACCGGCACTTTGTGCGTGGGGTGCGGTTCGGTCTCTTAGGGGGGGGTTGTGTTGGGTTGGGCAGAGGTTGTAGAGGTGGGTGGGGTGGGTAGGGTTGGAGTGGGCTGGCTATGGGCAGTCGTGAGGAGGTTTGTGTTTACGTTGTTCTTGGTTTGTGTTTCTTTGATTTTCTTTTTCAACTTTCTTTTTTTTTCGCGCATTTATTATCTTCTTCTTTTTTTTTTTTTTTTTTTTTGATATTTTGGTTATTTGGTTCTCCTTCTTTTTGTATTTTTTATAGAGGGATTTATTTTGTGGTTTATTTTTCTTGTTTGTTACGTTTTTCCTTTTTTACTATATTTTTCTCTCTATACACTTCTTTTTTTGTCTTCTTTTGCTTTCTTGTGCCAATGTATTGTCTTTTCTGTTTGTTTTTTGATTTTTTATTTCGTTTCTTGAATCCTTTTATTTTCTTCACTTTTTCTTTTCTTTTTTTATTTGTACACAAAAACCGAATGTTACTGTGATATTATTTTGATTATGCGGATGTTTCTCTTTAGACCCATTTAAAATTGTAGTATACGTGTTAAAGGCGGGGGCCACGTGGGCCTAGAGGTAGAGACTTCCAGTAGCGATTGCAATTTGCGATCGCCTCGAAGTGATTGCCTTGGTGTTTCACTTAAATTCGGCCCTAAGAATTCATTAAATCATGTCAGACCACTGTAGTGGGCTCGGTTTTTGATACAAGACCGATATAAATCGAGTTCAGCCTTGGTTTGAAATGTCGCATTTAAAATTGATTTGAACAACAATGGTGACGGTGAAATGAAATGAAGTCATCTTTAATATTTTGAAATGATTTTTGCATATCTTTTGAAAATTTGGGGCCTCAACGGCGCAAGGGGTCTGCCCGTCAGTTTGTAATCTCAAGAGGCGCGGGTTCGATTCCCGCCTTTGCCCTGGGTGTAATTTCCTTCTCTGTGCTGTAAATTCTTTCCTTAATAAAATCTGTATTGTACTATCTGTGGAGGCAAGGCGCATAGTACGCAGTCCTCATGTGTGTCGAAGTCTATTGACTTCTAGAATAGAATAGAATAGAATTTTGAAAATTTTGGACCATGTTGATCCGATGAAAAATCAAACAAAACCTAAAAATTAATACGTGGACGCAATGTTTACTTCGAGTAGTTATATTTTAGGCAGGAATTCAAGTGAAACAGGCAATCGCAAATTCCAATCGCTACTAGAAATGAATTACATTAGAACGTTTCTTGATAAAAACATCGTGACGTTTGCCTATGAAAAACGAGCTAGGTAAAACGTCACAGCCTACTTAGCGAATAAGAGGAGATCGCTGACTGCTTGTGAGCTCCTATTGGCTCCACCCGTAGCGACGTCAGTTCCAAGTTAAGTTGCGTTAGCATTTATTTTACGATCGCATCGAAGGGATTGCAATGGTGTTTCACTTGAATTCCTGCCTAAGGCAGGAATTCAAGTAAAACAGGCGATCGCAAATTACAATCGCTACTGGAAATGAATTACATTAGAACGTTTCTTGATAAAAACATCATGACGTCAGCGTGACGTTTGCCTATGAAAAACGAGCTAGATAAAACGTCACAGCCTACTTGGCGAATAAGAGGAGATCGCTGACTGCTTGCGAGCTCTTATTGGCTCCACCCGTAGTGACGTCAGTGCCAAGTTAAGTTGATGATAATGTAATTCACTTCCAGTAGCGATTACAATTCGAAGCGATTGCAATGGTGTTTCACTTGAATTCCTGCCTTAATCACCAATAGTTAGAGTATAGGCAGTAGCAGCTGACGTCATCTTGGTAGACAAACAAACACCACGTGCTGATGACAGCCAAACATAGAGCCGCTATATAGCCAAACATAGGGGCCTTAGCCAGACATACTCGAAACGTCGTCTGCTTTTCTTACCGATGATTCGCTCTGTAATCTTATTTCTTATGCATTTGACTGCTATTTTGGCCCGTTCTTTTTTCAATTTGGTTTGTTTTGTTTGTATTTCATATTGATGTTTCATTTTCAACGCATCAATCATTAAAAAAAAGGTATTATTTACTAAAATCTCCGTGTATTTAACCACTGAGTAGAATAAAAACAAACTGTCTGCTAATATGATTGTTTTTAAAAAATTTGATTATTCTTAATGCATTGAATATTCATAAACTGTGAAGCTATCGATCCTTCTTTTTCTTTTTTTTTGTATTTGTACGGCAAGTTAGAAGCGCATCAGTTTAAAATTCATTTTTACTTAATTTACAATTAAGATCCGTATTTATTATCTTGATTTTATCAATGTATCTTCTTTTTTCTTTGTTATGAAGGCTTTCACAGGACTCGGAATACATTTTACAGTTAAAAAAGGCTAAAAAAGCAACTGCGCACTCTCAATACCATGCTACGCATACGGTAAACATGGAGTTGCTTGTCCACCAGGAACGGTTGCCACGCTCCGTTGCTATGCAAAAAGCACGTGGCTGCTACTACCCTGATTTGGCATTGGTTGAAGTAAACTAATGGGTTGTGTTCGAATGGAGTCGCCGATTCATTTAGTTTTGGCAGTAACCAGAATCATTCTATTAGAAAATTTGATTAGCTGTTTGTTTATAAAATATTTGAATAATTTATTCAATTCCCACAAAGTGACTATTCAAGCACTAAAACGGCGATTAAAAAGGTGTTTACAAAAACACGTCACTTCTCATTTACGAATATTTACTCTTATTTTTAAAATAGAAATAACCAGTGGCAACAAAACTGAATGTTTACATTTTTCCTTACTGTTTTGTTTTTCATCGGCATTTCTCTCGATCTTCAAGCAGCATACGATCTGGTTTGGATAGATGGCTTGATGATCAAGCTGATTGAAATGGGAATAAGCGGTTATGCAGCGCTTTGGATTTTTAATTTTCTCTCGAACAGAATTTTTAATGTTAAATGGAGAAATGTTTTGTCGGTGGATAAATTTACTACCTTCGCTGACGGCATCTTTATTTTTTGCTCATGTCCTGATTTGGATAATGTTATGAACCGTTTGCAGACTGCCTTTGTGCACATTCAGAACTGGTGTGAAAGATGGAACATGAAGATTGTCCCAAGCAAGTGTTCTGCCATTAACTTTTCTAACAAGAAAGAAAAACCTTGTAGAAACTTTAAAATTAATGACATCGACATCCCTTGGAAGGACAATTTGAAAATGTTGGGCCTCTTTTTTTCTGCTAATCTCACTTTTCACTATCACTTTAATCAGGTTGCAAAAAAAGTCTCTAAGTACATAAATGTTTTTAAATTCATTGCATCTAGGAAATGGGGAGCTAGATCTACCCACCAGCTTAGAATTGGTAACATGTGCATACGAAGTCGTTTGGATTACGGCAGTCATGTGTTTGTTTCCCCCTCAACCTCTAGCAGGAAAACACTGGATACTATTTTTCACTCTTTCATGAGGGTGGCGACAGGTCTGCCATCCTTTACCCCTATTCCCATATTACTCAAGGAAGCGGGAGAAATGCCGCTTCCTTGCCGAAGCCGAAACGATGCGACTAAGATGTTCCACACCGAATTCATTGAACAACTCATTCTCGTCGACCCGCAGCTCCTAAGATAGTCTACACCCCATCGAGAAAATTGTGCAGAAATATAAGTTTGATGACAATAAATTAGCGACGGCAGTGGAAGGAATCACCGAATTCAACGACTTACGCAGCATCTACGAAGTGATGGAGGAAATGGCAGACCAAATTGGATATGCAGTGGTTAGCGATATCAAATCCTGAGGTCACCAGCATACAAAATACACAGGATAGTCTCGGTCTTCAGACTGTTAGCAAGAAGGATGTGGGATCTCCACCAAGAGGATCTGGAAAAACAAGGGAGCACGAAAATGGAGGTTACTACTGAGAGAGCGGAAAAAAAAGTGCAGACGGAAAAGGCAGCGAAAGCCACTACATACGCCGAAATCCTGACCGCAGCGCCGAGAAGGCAAAGAAGAACCCCGCAAGCCCCGACGATCACCCTGGCCAACCTAGAAAATTTCACCACCACCATAAAGGAAATGATAGTGGCTACGAACACGGTCTTCGAAGCCGCAATCCGAGGAAAGGAGATAAAGATACGTGCTGAGAACTCCGAAGGCCTGGAGAAAATCCAGAAGTACGCGGATGAAAAGAACATGGAACACTGGACCCGACGGCCACAAGACTGAAGTCCGGACCAAGGAGGGTTCATCCGATGGGCTGCCCAAGAAAGCTTCTTTCTGCTTAACTTTTTTTTTTGTTTTTTTGTGTTTGTTTGTTTTATCTCTCCTCCTTTTATCTCTCATTTTTATTTTTCTTCTTTTTTTTATACAAATGTATAGTAGGATTTCATTTTTCTGAGCAATAGTATTATAATTATACGAACATTTCAAAAAACCGTGCCCGGACAGATTTCGTGTGAAAAATGACGAGTTTACAGAATATCGCCCATATTTGAACTAGCTGACCCGGCCACGCGTTGCTGTGGCTAAGGTATGTGTTAAACTATCTAAATTTTAATATTACACCTAGGTAAAAGTTCGCAAATTACAGTAAAACAGTTTTTTTATTACAATACAATTTAAAAAAAAATCACAAAAAAAATGAATATTGTATAACTTAAAAACCCGAAATGGTACGATATTTACGAATCAGTCGAATTTTGAATCGCAAACTATGAGGTGTATATTTACACTGCTCGACATTGAAAATGCAACACCAAGAAGGAGTGGTCAGAAATTGATGAAATTTGGTAAGAAGACAGAGACAGCATGGAACAATAAGTGATATTTATTTCAAAATAAATAAGCAAAATTTAGAGCGAGGACGCCGTCGGCTCAGTAAGAAGTAGGACCACCGCGGACAGCGATGCACGAAGAAACACGTCTAGGCATGGAGTCAATAAGCCTGCGGATGGTGTCCTGAGGGATGGCACTCCATTCCCTTTCAACCATTTGCCACAGTTCGTCCTCTGAACGAGGCAGTGACAGGTTCTGCAAACGGCGTCCAATCACGTCCCACACATGTTCGATTGGTGACAAGTCAGGAGAGTATGGTGGCCAGGAAAGCATCTGTACACCTCGTAGAGCATGTTGGCTGATTCGAGCACTGTGAGGCCGGGCGTTATCCTGTTGAAAAATTGCATTTGGCAGACCCTGAAGGTAGGGGATTGCCACCGGCCGCAGTACATTATCTACATATCGTTGGGCCGTCATAGTGCCCCGAATACGAACTAGAGGTGATACGGAATTGTATGCAATAGCGCCCCAAACCATTATGCCACGTTGTCGCGCTGTGGGGCGTTCCACAGTTACTGCCGGATTCGATCTTTCTCCACGTCGACGCCACACACGTATGCGATGACTATCGCTGGACAAACAGAAGCGGGATTCATCTGAGAACACTACGGTTTGCCATTCTGCCATCCACGTCGCTCTGGTCCGGCACCATTCCAAACGTTGGAGTCTGTGCTGTGAGGTCAATGGCAGTCTTCTTAGCGGGCGCCGTGATTGCAGGCCACGTGCAACCAGTCGACGGGAAATGGTTCTGGTCGACACAGGAACATCCAGGGTACCTTGCACGTGCTGCAGAATCGACGTACAAGTGACTTGCGGGTCCGCCACAGCTTGTCGGTGAATCCGTCGATCCAAGCGGTCTGACGTCACTCTGGCTGCACCTGCACCCCTCAATGTGGCTACATTTCCTCTTTCCAACCATCTCCGACACAGCCGATGCACAGTGCTTGCATCCATGTGGGTATCAGCTGCAATTTGACGTATGGACCAACCTCCTCTTCTCAGTCCGATCACCATACCCCTTGTAAAGTCGTCTATATGCTGGAAGTGTCTTCGTTGAGGACGGCGTGGCATTTCCTCCTATCACACGTATCCTTCGAGACAAAAACCAAATTTCTCCGATAATTAGTCTGGCAGAAAAACCAACATGAACATAGCCCACTTTTCAACTTCATTCTCTTATATCTTACTTCACGTGCGTCGGAGAGCTGCGCATTTCATATCATTTGCATAACTCAGTGACGTGCGTCTACGGTAAAATTTGCATGAATTTCTGACCACTCCTTCTTGGTGTTGCATTTTCAATGTCGAGCAGTGTATGTTACAAAGCAATGTGACTGTAAAAATAGTGTGTTTAGAAATAATTTTAATCTTCGCACATAAATAAAAGATATTTAAAAAAAAGTTTTACTGTTATTTGCGAATTTTACCTGTGTAGAATTGAAAATTAGAGTAATTTAGTTAAAAATTTTATATATACTGAGCGAACTACTGTACTACACACGGTTATAAATGCGCAAATTGTCGTCCAAGAATACATTTGTATTTACTAAGGAAAAAAAATAAAAAATAAAAAATAAGCTTTAATAGTAATAATTTGAAAACTTATGAAAGCAGAGAGGTACGTTTAGAAAATACAATTCTGAGCAAAATCACTCTGAATTTTTATAATACACAGGTAAAAGTTAACAAATTACAGTAAAACCTCTGCGGCGCACGAGATGGACGGCGTGTCCCCACCGGGAATAGAACCGGGGACCTCTGTGGTAGAAACCCAGTGCTTTGGCCGCTGGACTAAAAGGCCTCATAACCCGGCGGGCAAAGTTGGGTTATATGCTCTCTAAGCGTACGCCGCCACACCTCTTTTTATTACAATACAATTGAAATACAAAATCACAAAAAAATGAATATTGTATAACTTAAAAACCCGAAAAGGTACGATGTTTACGAAACAGTCGAATTTTGAATCGCAAACTATGAGGTGTGTATTTATGTAACAAAGCAATGTGACGGTAAAAATTGTGAGTATAGAAATAATTTGAATCTTCGCACCATAAAACAGTACATTTTCCCTCCTAAGAATTTGTTTTTTGAATAGTAAATACCAAATTTATTGTTGAACGATAATTTGCAAATTTATTGCTGCAGATGGATACGCTTAGCAAATACAATTCTGAACTAAATCACTAAAAGTTTAAATATTACATAGGTAAAAGATCACATAATGCATTGAGCCTTTCTTTGTCTAAATACACCTGACATAAAAATCACTAAGCAATATGAATATTTTATAACTCAAAGCTCGAAAAAGGTATGATATTTTTCACTAAAGTAATTTTCCTAAAAAAATATTTGTACCTAAACATGAGTGAAAAATATTTTTAAAACATACAAAATAGCATATGTTAAGTATCTAAACTGTTTTAATAAATTGAATTAAGTAAAGGAGAAGTAAGCAATAATACTTTTCCGAATATTGATTTAATAATACTTACACGCACAATTTAAATTAAGAGAATTGGGACGAATATGCCAGAAACCGATTCGACATCCTTGATCATTATCATTATTGCTTCCGAAGCAACTGACAACCCAGCAGCAGATTTTATCTTATAGAAGCCAAGAATACAGAAAAGCTGGTAGCTAAATAGATAATTTGCAATGAAAAATATATTGCGGTCCTGAATTGAGAAAAATACTATCCTATCATTTAAGTTGGACGAAACTGAAACTGCGTGCCAAATTTGGTTAAAATCGGTTTAGTAGCTGAGGAGTCCATTGGCCACAAACACAGGGACACGTAATTTTTATATATTAAGATTATTGAAAGTATTCATAAATTTCTGTTTAACGAATGCCTAAGAAGAAGGGAAAAAAACAAAATAAGTACTTTTAAAATTTAGACACGAATACAAATTGAACGTTCTAAAAAATAGATTAAGTAGAGTGTGCTTTTAAGGATTGTCAGAACAGAATATCTTTAAGTCAAATTATTGGCTTAAATGACTTGCAAAATGTTTTTGGCTGTAATGCTTAACGTGACAGCTTTTGGCTTATAATAATAAATCATGGTTAATAAATTCTTCATTTTAGAAGCTATTTCGATTATTATGTTGGTTCTAACATTTCTGATGCATATAATTTATCCAAAGTTAATTTCTTTACTATATTAAGCCCGAAAGTTTAAGTTGCATATATAAATATTTTAATATTATTTTTTGAAATTAGACTAGTAATATGAAAGTTAAATCTCTCTCTATACATATACGGATAAGGAAGTGAGTCATAACAGTAGGAGTAGGTGGACTGATGAGAAGTTTTGGGTCCGTTATCTTTTCGGCGATGAGGAGGGTACCATGTTAGCCGAGCAGGTGCCGGTTGGTGAGTAACGTTGGAAGACTGCCAATTTGAAAGAGGGAATACACGACGTCTGAGGTCCAAACAGAAAACATGTAGCAGTTCGCAATCGCTCAACAAAAAAAGAAAAACTTTGTTTTCAGCATAGATTAGTAGGAAAAGCTATAAACACGAGTTTCAGGGTTACAAGAGATCCATTTTTTTCAATGCAACAGACGTGAGCTTATGGATACAAGAACGGGCATAAAAAGAAGTGGTATTTGTAAAACACGTGTATGCACTTTTACTCGCTGATTTGCGTTTTAAAGGTGTTTTGAACGTTATGGTAGAACTTGCAGGTTTTTAAGCAGTGACGTGTCTGGAATGTAGGAAAACATTTGAAAGACGAGGAAATATAATAGAGAAAAAACCCGAGTAAAGACTAATGGAAAAAAAAACCGAAGCGGACACAATAAGGAAAGAGTATAAATTAATTTTACTCTTCACCAGTAGACGACTGGTTGAATTTTGGAAATAATGCCATATTGCAGGAAATGCATTTGAAGGAGTGTGGTAATGAAAATTTTGCCACACCATTATCAGTTAACTATGCACTAGAATTAACCTATTTCGTGTTTCTGTCATGTTCATGGACAAAATATAGTCTATAAATAAGATATTATTATTATTATTATTTTTTTGTCGTGTGCCATCCAGGCTGGCAATTTGGGGTGCGCTGCTTCACTTTTCCAACTGTACCGTTATTTGGTGTGAAGTCCCACTTCCACAGTACACGCATGCCATAGGGACTCGTTTATAGGGTAGGCAACCTTTCACACAACACATTCACATACAGAAAGGACAAGGACAGGAGAGAGAAAGCACATCCATGCCCAAGCCGGGACTCGAACCGGGGGCCACACCATCCATGGCAGACTACTCTGACCACTAGACAAGGTGGCCGGCATATTGTTTAATACAACGTTGAAAAGCCCAAATGCGCAAGAATACTGCAGACAGGTGTTTCGGAGTTACAAGGAATACCTTTTTTTAATGCAAAAAAATGTGAGCTTAGGAATTCAAAGACATTGCATCCGTAAGTTCTTAAGAAAGTTCCCGATTTATCGCCGTAACGTGACTGGCAATTATTGGGAAGGCTGGTGGACTCGTGGCGTTGGCAGATTGTCAACCTGAAGAAAAAAGTCACTCGGCAATTGAGGTTCAAAAAGAAAACATATACACTGTAAGAAATGAACGGTTTTTACAGTATAATACAGCTAATTTTGTAGTAATAAACTGTAGAATTGCTAATTTTGTAGTAATTAACTGCAAAATTGCTAAGTTTACAGTTTACAAACGTTATTTTTATTATTTTATTATAGAACCAGGAGCGCCTTAAATGTTAACTGAGATAACTTAATACAAAAGCTACATTATAATTTTCAAGAAAACAAATAGGACAATTCAACAGAACATGAAGATAACTTATTATTTCCGACTTATTTATTCTAACGCACTATTTAAACTATAATATATATTTAAATGTTTTTTTCCCTTGTTGGAATATAAACTTGTGTGTGTGTGTGTGTGTGTGTGTATATTATACCCTCTGTAACGAGAGCTGGCGTCTCAAAGTAAAATTAATTTCTCCCTCTCCGCACTTTTCCACTGGTAATTGTCATAATTACGGCACTATGGTCTTTTTGTCCACTTAGCTTTTGCAAGCAATGGTTAAATGCAAACGGTTAAGATTGCTTTATGCGTAAACTATTATTCTATTGAAAAATCATTGTAAATAACGAACAACTCTTTTTAGAAAATTTTGCTTTATTTATGCATGACTAGATTTGTTAGAAAACGTTGAGAAATAACTGAGATATGAGGATATAAATAAAATCGTAAGCCAAATTCGATAAACATAAAATAAATGAAATGCCTCAACAGCAAAGCATAAAAAAGAGTGAAGCTGTTTTCTTTCGTACGGTTTCCGTGGAGACAACGCAAAATTTCTTAACTTGATACGCCTATTTTTGAAAAAAAAAAACGTTGAGAAATTACCGAGACATGAGGATATAAATAAATGCGTAAGCCTAATTCTATCTAAACGTGAATCTAAATATCTAAACGTGATCAGCCTAGTTTAAAGTAACCGAGTATAGTACAAAACAAGTCTTTTATGAGAGAAAAAAAAATGTCCTTTGTGAAAAAATGATTGTTTAAGTTTATCCAATGAACAGGCCCGTCATTTAGGGGGGCAAGGGGGGTCATTTGCCCCCCCTGACTTTGAGAAATCAATGTGTATACATATAAGTGGACGTGGTTTTTATTGTTTTCTGGTGAAATTGTATTGTGTTTTTACCCTTTGCCCCCCCCCCCCCCCTGGAAAAACTTGAAATGACGTCCCTGCCATTGAAACGGAAATGCAATAACAGAAATAAATTAAAGTAAAGATAAAACTATAGAATTAAATTATTGAGGTATGGGAAGAATGTTTTCCCCTTTGCCTCCGGTACATTTATTCGCTCGTCGCATTTATATTTAATTCATTCGCATGTAAAATTTTGTTTTAGCTTTTAAAAATTACGTTATATTTTCTGCGTTTTTGTTTTTGCCATATTTTATACGCTCAACATCTTTTCAAAGTTGTACTCTTAATCAACTGTGAGATGGAGAGAGAGAATGAAACTAAATTATTGAATAACTGAAAAAAAGTAAGGAGTTTTTACATATGATGACATAATTTTATCATTTGAAAGCTTAATTCGCATTTTAAAAGTATTTTAAAACCATATTGCGTTTAAAAATTCTTTGTTAGTAAAACTATTTTTTCTAGAAAAATAGTTAGGGAAAGAAGATTTTTTTACTCGTATTCAATTTCTACAGACAATACAGACAGTTATTTTAACAGTTATCTTTCCTTCAAAAAATTATTTTAACTATAAAAGGAGAAAATAAATGTAGTAAAGTTGCTGCTATAATTTTTGTTTTTTGTTTGTAGAGAGTATTAAATTAATAATTTTCCGTGGGACAGAAAATACATTTACTTTAACACTAAAAAGACGGAAAGCTGCGGTATGCCTAGAAATACTGAAGGGACCAGGTTGGCCCCTTGCTGAATTTTGCGTTCATTTTATTCCTTAGTGGGTTCACGTGCTTCACACATCTTTTCTGATGACTAAATAAGAACTGAATACATGATAATTTCACTGATGTGATTTCTGCAGGTCAAAATACAAAGTGTTAGTTTCTGTTTCGTAGAGCAATTCCTACAATTAAGCTGGTGTGCAGTCGACAATATTTCGAGTTTGAAATTCCATCCAACTGCACTGCAAAAACTAAACTGTTCTTTTTACAGTAGAATACTGGCAGCCGAGGGTTCAGTTTGAAACTGTGAAATGCACAGTAATAAACTGTAAAACTAGCAATTTTACCGAGTGTCACTGCAAAGCAGCAATTTTAGTTTATTACCACAAAATCAGCTGTATTATTCTGTAAAAGCAACAGTATAATACCGGTAGCAAAGTATTTATTTTAAAACTGTAAAATTAGCAATTTTACAGTTTATTACTCTAAAGTAGCAATTTTATTGTTTATTACTCTAAAGTAGCAATTTTACAGTTTATTACTAGCAATTTTTATAGTTTGTTTGTATAAAATTAGCTGTATTATACTGTCAAAACAACATTTATTTTTTACAGTGTGCAGAAATAGGAATATCACGGTGAAACTATCGCGAATAGTACCTTTTCCTGTCATATACAGCAAAACAAAATAAAAATGAGTTTGTTTTATAATAAGGTACAACAGGGGCCACTGTAGCCCCTCCCGTCCGTCTAGGCATGAGTTTCAGTAGTTACACTTCTACACTGGCGATGCAAAAGTTTAGACAAAATGCAAATATGTGAATAAAAAGAAAACTATTCAACGAAGTGCTTTCAAATTTCTACTGCAGGTACACAATATGGTCCCAAATACGTGTCTGGAGTTCTTATAACTATAACTGGAATCAAATTTTGGATATTACAAAAGATATTTTTTTACATTGTTGCAAAAGTTTAGACAATAGTCAGATTTTATGCAAATATCCCTTGAAATGTGATTGGTGGAGGAAATGCGGGACTGCATTATTCATTTATAAAGTGCAGAGATTGCTGAATAAATAATCAAAATCCCAAAAGCTCTTTAGTTCTCGTGTAAAAAAAAGATGAGAAAGTTTGGAAGCCGAAATTTGAAAATGAACCTACTTTTTTAATTTTTTGTCTTTTAAATCGGCTCTGGTATGGTAGTACATTGTTTTTTACTTTGTGGAGAGCAAATTCAGACATGCGTATCGATCAAAAAGTCCAAGAAAAATTATATTTCTTAACCCTACACTGCATGGTGTTGCCAATTGGCTACATGGACAATTTGTCCTCCTTATGAATAGCAGAATGTAGTCATAAGGCAACTCAATGCATAAAAAGCAAGTATTGAGTATATTTAAAGCAATTATCACCATTTATCCTCCATACATGGCAGCACTGGTCTGTTACATGCTCTTAAATGAATCCATATGGATAGCTTTTAAAATCACTCAAACTACCATGTTTTGAAATTATTTTTTACAATGAAATATTTTTCTTTGTCTTTTAAAAAATAACATGAATAAAATAAACATTTATCTTTCGTTTAAGATGCGTTTTACATCAAAATAATTATTTGGAAAAAATCTAGGACATAATACACGTCTGTAGCCATTTGGCAACATCATGCAGTAAGCATCCAGAGAACACTTCGATTCATCTCTATAGTTCATGAAGTATGTGCTTTGTTTATGTTTCGCGCTAGCTTCTTTCTCTTTTTGGAAGGTATAATATAAGCATGCGGACCCAAAAGTGGTACTTTCGGCTGTTCTACCGTTTATAAGATCTCGCAATTATCAATGCTTAGTTGATGTTCAACAGAGTGAACAAACAAAAAATCAATAGGGAAAAGCCTTTAAAACGTGTTCATTTTAGATTTCAGTTAGCACAAACGTTGTGCTTACACGGACAAGTAAAGTCATTAATAATTTTAAAATATAGTTTTGAAAAAAAAACTAAAAAATACGCTTTTACATTGGAATGCGCTGTGATCATCTCGGGTTTCCCTCTGATTTTCAAAACTACTGAATATCCACACTTAAGTTTACATGTACTTATAATACATCAATATGCAATACAGTTTAGCCTTTAGTATTAAAAATAATATTAAATAAATTACTTTTATATTTGCAAAGAACGTAAATTTTATCTTTTATTCAGAGCTACATACATACATACATACATACATACATACATACAAACAAACCCACATGTGAAATTAATAAAAGCGTATTAAAAAGAGACCATTAGCTACAGAGGAACTAGTTACAAACCAAAAAAAAAAAAAAAAGAGAAAAGAAAGAAAGCTTGCGTGAGAGAGCCTCCAAAAGACATCAGATTTGACAGAATTGATCATCGGAAAGTACAAGTACATATAAAAAATAATGTAAAATGTCAAAATGTAAAGGATTACAAGAGTACAGTGCACCAAATGTTCAATTCCTCTATTTTTTTACAAAAAAGAACTAATTTCAAGATTGTCATTTACAATCATTTTTATCTGTTGAATGCATGGTGTAGCCATTTGGCAACAAAACTATTTTTAATTAGAAAGGGGTGAAAATTTAGAGTTAAATTTTTTTAAATATTTTTCCATGTTTTCTTATTACATTGACAAACACATATATTTTTTTCTACGAAAAATAAAAAATCATGCAGTGTAGGGTTAAAGATGAAGAAATTGAAAAAGCGGCTGAGACTGACGATTCGCCCCTTAATCCTACAAAACTTCAACTTGGGTCAAAAACAGCACGTGACAGCATAAGTAGATGAACAACTGAATCGGAATGCATAAAAAAAATCAAAGAATTGTGCTTTACCCTTTTCAGACAGAGTATCCCGAATAAGCCAGATTTTATTGGTAAAAGCAGCACAGCATATGATCATTGGATATTTCTCAAGTCCCGCGAAAAGAATTATAATCCATCTAGGCCATCCCAATTTTAATAATTTTTATCAAAGAAAGTACCATTCATTTTTTAGTCACGATGATACATATGCTGCTTTTCACATTAAAATCTGGCTTATTTGGGACACTCTGTCCGAAAAGGCTCAGGCACAATTCTTTGGTTTTTTTTATGCGTTCCGATTCAGTTGTTTATCTACTTATGCTGTCACGTGCTGTTTTTGACCCAAGTTGAAGTTTTGTAAGATTAAGGGGCGAATCGTCAGTCTGAGCCGTTTTTTCAATTCCTTCATCCTTAAGAAATATAATTTTTCTTGGACTTTTCGATCGATACGCATGTCTGAATTTGCTCTCCACAAAGTAAAAAACAATGTACTACCATACTAGAGCCGATTTAAAAGACAAAAAAATTAATAAAGTAGGTTCATTTTCAAATTTCGGCTTCCAAACTTTCTCATCTTCTTTACACGAGAACTAAAGAGCTTTTGAGATTTTGATTATGTATTCAGCAATCTCTGCAGTTTATAAATGAATAATACACTCCCGCATTTCCCCCACCAATCACATTTAAAGGGATATTTGCATAAAATCTTATTATTGTCTAAACTGTTGCAACAATGTAAAAAAAATTTCTTTTGTAATATCCAAAATTTGATTCCAGTTATAGTTATAAGAACTCCAGACACGTATTTGGGACCATATTGTGTACCTGCAGTAGAAATTTGAAAGCATTTCGTTGAATAGTTTTCTTTTTATTCACATATTTGTATTTTGTCTAAACTTTTGCATCGCATTGTATAAGACCAATTAACTTAAAGATTAATCCATTTATGCCCAGTGTCCTAAAAACAGGACGTTTGTTAGTTACTGCATAAAAAAACCTGTAATGGGTATATCATTTTACTCTAAAGCTGTTTTTCATAAGTTAAATAGTCCTTCTTCTTGTGAAAACCAGATAAAATTACTAGTTGGACATCAGAGTTTATTTATTGACAGCTATTTTCAGACAAATCAGTCAAGCAACGATCCAGCATGGGTAGCCAAAGAAAGTAATTTTTTTTTTGAGCTTATTTTCTGCCCAGTGTCCCATAAACAGGACGTTAAATAACTTAATAGATATGGCAACGGCGATCTATTTTACTCCTAAAATGAATGTAACACATTCCAAGTAAGAGTTTTAAGCAGATAAAAATTGAAAAGAATTGTTAAAAAAAACTTGGGCATAAATGGGTTAAATACGCATTCAAATAGGGCAATCTTATGGAAAGTCAGAAAATTTCGTCAATCTCTGTTGGATACTCTTTGAATAATTAAGCAATAAACTATGAGATGGGCCACACAGGCCCCTCCGACTTTCTAGTAATGGTCAAACAAGGAGTTAGATTATGTGGCTTTGTATTGAAAGCATCAATTGGTATGCCGGAAGTCGTAGATTCGATTCCCACTGGCGTCTTGGACTTTGCTCTCTTTGCGTTGCATGTCTTTCTTGTGCTCTCTTGCATGTAAGATTGAGTAATTCATACGTTAGTCATTCCGACGAAAATGGTACAAATCATGTCCGAGACTTTAGAATTTTTTAAAATCAATTTTAATAACTACCACCCATTAAGTGTATTTTTTGTTGGTTCTCCATTTAATTTTGTGCCGTCAAGTGTCAACTGATTAGGTTAATCCATTTAGAAATGACACAAAAAAAAATATCTTTGTCAGAAGAAGGAGAAAATGACATGTCCCCAAATTAGTAGACTTTTAAATGTGATTTAAAATTAAACTGAAATGTAACAACAAAATAAATGACACTGCACTGCACAAAAGATGCTTCTGACACCATTTCTGCAGATTATTACGCAAATGAAAAAAATTTACCCGAAAAACACTATTATTTATCCGTCCCTAGATTTTCTATGTTTCGAATTGTCCACTCTGTTATATGCCTTTTGGAAATAAAATAAACAATTGCATTCAATCTGATATATTTTTTTTTAAATATAGGTAGTATAACTGCCGTGATTAGCTTGCTACATTGAATTCTGTAGTCACCAACCAGGGTGAGTCTCATTCTTTGCTTACGATGGTTAATTTGAACTGTTGGATGTCCACTCTGTTAGAGCCGATTTCATGATGAAAAAAATTGATTTTTTTCTTGACATTGCAGACAGACTCACAGTTTTGAGCAGTTTATTCCACTTTATGCTTGTTCTGTGATTCTAACTTTTCTTTGTGATTATACAGATATTTTTAAAGGCTTATTTGTCCACTCTGTTATATGTCCACTCTGTTAACCAAAGTGATCAAAATATTTAAAATCCTTTCATAAATGAGTCCTGTACTAGTTATTTACACTTCATTGTACACAAATAAATGGAAACTCAATAAAGAAAATATGATTAGTGGAAATTATTTAAATTGATAATCTTAAGTAGAGTTTCAGACATGATTTGTACCATTTTCGTCGGAATGACCCACGTACATGATTCGCCGGTTAAATGTCTTAGTGCCGAAAGACTCACACAATACACTAGTAAGCTATTTTCTAAAGGTAGTGGTCTGGAATAATGTCCAGTAGTTTTTTTTTTAACTGTCTTCTACCAACTGTTAAGAGAAAAAGTACTATACGCAGTCACAAAAAGACAAAATCACGTAAAATCTTTAGCTTAATTTAAAATTGATTTTAATGTTTTATATGCTTCAAATAGGAGGAAAAAGATAAAAAAAACTTTTTTAGTTATGCTGGTGGTTTTACAATGTACATGGTATCTATGTATCATTTCTGCTAAGAATTTAAAACAAAATTACTGACAGTAGATATTTTTTCTACCAAAATAGCAGCGTGACTAACGTAATATGTTTGCCACCCTGAAAATAAATGCTCATGTTATGAGAGGCAAAAATTTCTCAAAGTTAAGCAAGTGGTAAAAATTGAATGATATATTTGAAAAATGTGTAAAGTTGGCTTTTAAAAACATAAATCACATTTATTAAATCTTATTTTTTTTAAAGTCTTAAGTGTCACTTTTACTCAAGATGGAGTGTGACTAACGTAACGTGACTAACGTAACTATCGAATAAAAAACAGTAAACACACTACAAACTATTTATTATGGCTAATCTCAGTGATAATTACAATACTCTTTCAATTTTTTTAAACTTCTTATGTTGTATGATTTTTATTTATTTATTTATTTTTTGATACTTTTTTCACTTCGGTATTTTTTTTTCTTCGGCTAAGGTTGACATTTCTATGGAATGACCCTTAGGATTCAGGGTGATTTCTCCTCGCAAGGAAAATATAGAGGAATCTGACCACTGAGAGGAAACAAAATTAAAATACATTGAAAAGAAATGTATTAAATAAGGAACATTTAGTTCTAGTAAAAGTTCTGGTTTGACTAGTAGTATTGCGTTTATAGAAACTCTGACAGTCTTTAGTGTAGACTGTGTGTGTAGTGTGTAGAGTGTGTGATTGTGCGCCAGTGTGCATGCGTGGTTGTTTATGTGTATAGTGTGTATGATTGTGCGCTAGCATGTGTGTGTGGTTGTTTGTGTATGCGTGTGTGTTAGTGTTGTTTGTCTGTGGGTCTACTATTTTGTTTGGGTGACGGAGGGGGAGGGTCTTGGGGCACTCAAATTGTCAGCTATATTATTGTCACCCACTGTGGTCAAATGTTTTAAGAAAAAAATTGTGATCGATTGTAGTAATCCTCACAATTCAATATTTTTTTTAAATAGTAAATATTCGTAATGCTACTTTTTTATTGCTAATGAAATTAATTCGTAACGTTTATATCCTACAAAGCACTTTATTTCTGATCGATTTAGTGCTTTTTATTGACACCTAAACTTTTTCAGAAATTTTTCGTGCTCAAAACCTTAAATTACACGATTCCCCGTTTTCAGCCCACTTTCCCGTTAAAGTAAAATAAAGATAAAAAAAGCATTAAACGTGGCTTAATGCATCTTAAAAATATTGCAAGTATAAAAAAAGTTAAAAGTAAATGAAGTAGTTAAATAAATATCAAAAAGTAAAAAAAATTGAGAGTAGGGTTTTACAATATGAAAAAGTGTGTATGTTGGTGTGTCTGTCGCCCCTAATAAATTTTGAATAAAGTTTGATCGATTCTAGCAAATATTTGTTTGTTTGAAACATCTCGGAGAGGACACCTCATTCCCGTAGTTGGTTTTTTATTTAAACGCACTCATTGATATATTCATAACTTCTTTAGCTTTTCATATCCTTTAAAGATTTTTTTTTTTTTTTTGCGTTGATTTCAAACCATGTAAAACGTTTTTACATACCCACTTTAACAAACACCCATGCATTCACGGTAATTTATCGTTCTGTCTTTCTATTTGTCCATCGATTTCTGCATATCTTTACCTGTGTATCTGTCTATGTCTCTATCTAAGTCAGTCTCTCTGTATATCTATCTATCTTTGTTTATGTCTGTCAGTTTATCTGTTTATCTATCCATCTGTCTGTCTCTCTGTCTAGCATTTCTTTATATCTGCAATCTGTCTGTCTAAATAACTGTATATTTCTTTGTCCATCTATCTATCTGTTTATGTCTGTTAGTCCGTCTGCTTAAATATCTATCTCTGTTTATTTATATCTGTGTATCGATCTATGTATATACCTGTATTTTTGTCTATCTATCTATCTATCTGTTTGCCTATCAATCAATTTATCTAAAGGTTTATATCTCCATCTATTGATCTATCTATATCAGAAGTCTTAATACATGTCCAAAACTACAACAGCTTAATCTTTAAACGTATCAAAAAGCTTATTTCCTTTTTAAGAGAGAGAGAAAAAAATATATATACAATTTTTTTGATCATAAATCATAGTTTCATTTTTGTTTTACATTTTCGCAATTCTGAATCCGAGAAAAACCAACGGCTTACTATAGAAACTCTGCCGTCAATAAAGCTATTTCTAGGCGAAAAGGTCCACGCACCTGCTTCAAAGTTTTTAATCAAAAATAGATTAGAAAGATGACTACAAACACATTTTGCAGTCCAATCAGCTCGGTGTTCATCTCCAACTGAAACATCATCCGGTTTTAATTTAATTTTAGATTATGGTTTCGTGTTTGAGGAACGCTTTGCGTCATATGGATTAGTAGCAACTGAAAGAGAGGTATTTTTAGCTTATTAAGCTATCAGGAAGTGGGGCAACTTGAGCAATTTTCGTCTTCTCCTGATTTCATTTAGCCATGCTACAAGAAGATGAAAAGGACTAAAGGACTTTTGGTATCTATGACAACATGATTACAGAGCTGTAGAAATTGTGTCACAAACATTAAATGAGGATGCTACAATCTAGTGTAGGAAATCATCGAGATGAAATATAGTTGATGCGAAATAATATTCTGAGAGGACGTGATTACTTAGACTGCAACACATCATTCACTGTATGTGAATGATGTAGGTTAGCTTCATAAATTTGTTTTCACAGGATAAGATTTAGTAACATATTTAATCTGAGTAGTTAAATGTTTTCAGGCTTTGTAATTAGAAAAGGGAACTTTTGTCTTATATACTATTTTGTGAAATGTTAAATAAGTTATAATAATGTTATCTAATATTCATGCTCTATGCAATTCTCACACAGAAGTCAACCAATTCATTGTTTTGTTTAAAAATCTAGGCACTGTTTTGAAAAAGTCATTTTGCGTTGTTTATAGAATCCCGCACAATATTAATAATGTAAAATTCATTAATTTTTATGCAAATAATACAAAAATTAATATGAATTTTTTAAACAAATATTTAATTCCTTATTTCATTTTATTTCTTTAATTATTTCTTTTTTGTTTCTTTTCTTTATACATGCATGAACATCTGTTGAACATGAAATTAAAAACCTTTGTGCTAAAGGTTTTCTCATTTTATTTGCTTTTTAGCCTACTTTCCCGTTAAAAATAAAAGAAAGACGAAAAAAGTAGAAGAAGTAGGTTAATGCATCTAAAAAATATCTCTAAGTCCAAAAAATATCGCCAAGTTAAAAAAATATCGCCAAGTCCAAAAAATATCGCCAAGTTAAAAAAATAAAAAGGTAAAATGAATATCGAAAAATTAAAAATGTGAAAGTAGGGTATTGAGATGGGGAATTTGTGTGTCGGTCGGTCGGTCGGTCTGTCTGTCCCCCCCCCCCCAATAACTTTGAATGAACATTCCGATTTGGACAAACTTTTTTTTTGTTGGAAAGATCTCGGCGAGTACAGCTCATTCTCATATTTGATTTTTCGATTTGAACAATTTTTGGTTCAACTTTGAGCCGTTCAAACAACCTGTCCCGCGATGCTAACTTTTGAGTGAACAGTCCGATTTGAACAAACTTTTTTTTGTTCGAAAGATCTTTTCAAGGATACTTCATTCCCGTATCTACATTTTCGATTTGAACAATTTTTCGTTCAACATTGAACCGTTCAAACAAGCTGTCACCCCTAATAACTTTTGAATGAACAGTCCGATTTAAACAAGCTTTTTTTTGTTCGAAGCATCTCGGCAAGGATACTTTATTACCGTATTTAAATTTTCAATTTGAACATGTTTGGTTCAACATTGAACCGTTTAAGCAACCTTTCTCCACCTAATAGCTTTTGAGTGAACCGTCCGAATGGAATAAACTGTTTTTTGTTGGAAAGATCTCGGCGAGTACAGCTCATTCCCATATTTGATTTTTCGATTTGAACAATTTTTGGTTCAACTTTGAACCGTTCAAACAACCTGTCCCGCGATGCTAACTTTTGAGTGAACAATCCGATTTGAACAAACTTTTTTTTGTTCGAAAGATCTTTTCAAGGATACTTCATTCCCGTATCTACATTTTCGATTTGAACAATTTTTCGTTCAACATTGAACCGCTCAATCAAGCTGTCACCCCTAATAACTTTTGAATGAACAGTCCGATTTAAACAAGCTTTTTTTTTGTTCGAAGCATCTCGGCAAGGATACTTTATTACCGTACTTAAATTTTCCATTTGAGCATTTTTTCGTTCAACATTGAACCGTTCAAGCAACCTTTCCCCACCTAATAACTTTTGAGTCAACCGTCCGAATGGAATAAACTTTTTTGTTTGTTTGTAAGATCTCGGAGAGGCTTTCCCATACATTCCCATATTTCGCTTTTTGATTTGAACCATTTTTCGTTCAATATTAAACCGTTCAGAAAAAATTAACATTAGCGTCTACAGGGAATTTGTTGAATGTTGATCCTGAACTTAAAGTCGGATTTCCTTCAAACTAACTTTGTAAGAAAATGGTTTTGATAAATAATGTTTGTAAAGTACTTTTCTGAGTAATCTTCTGTGATGAATCTGATTCCGACTCCGACTCCGCAAATATGGCGGAAATGCAGGCTCAGAAAAAAAAATGACTGACTGTGCAGACGATTTTTTGTTTATTTATTCAATTGTTTTATTTTATTTATTATTATTAGTTTTTTCTTGGCAGACGATTTTTTTTGTAACAAAAATTTTTCATTCACGAGAACATTTTATTCTTTATATGTATTTAACAACTGGCAACGGATTAAAAGTGAAATTCGAGACATTTTATTAACGGACGAGTTTTTTTTTCCTTTTTTTTTTCTGGCTTTGATAAAATGTGTTTTGATGCTCTTTGTATTTTTATTTATTTATTTTATATTATTATTATTATTATTATTATTATTTTGAAAACGATGGAGGATTTTTTCTACGGAGGAACTGCAACAGTTACACTCTTTAAAAGGTGCGACAAAACTTTATTCGTTAATTACAATTTACGTGTCTATTTCATCTGATGAGAGGGGTATATTTTGCTTTTCGAAATCAGCTTTAAGTGCTAAAAAGGTATGTTTGACATAATTTTCAGTCTCAGATAATCAAGAGAATAATGATCAGATGCTAGAATGCCGTTGTCAATGTACGGGAAAGTAGGCTCGTTTAGTTCTTGACAGAACTTCTTGTTATTTATTTCTTTTGTGTGTGTGTGTGTGTTTTGTAAAATAATGTATTAAGAAAAAAACCACTAAACAGAAACCCATGTAGAAAAACTAAGACAAACTGAAGTGAAATGATTTTTTCTATGAATCGGCAGCACGTGCTTGTCTCGTGGCAGTGACACATTTTATCAGATACTGAGCTTCTTGCAACATGGTTTATACTCCGTTTGTAGTTCTATTGCTGAAACTAACCACTGTAGTTTAGGTTAATTAAATAGTTTGCTCAAACATATTACTCTATCTGTTTGCCAAAGAATTTTCTATAGGACGAAACATTTAAAAATTACTTATTTAGTTCCGATACACCCCGCGGCTTTTTGGAAGAGTTGAAGAGGAGGACAGTCTTGTAAGATATTTTTAGAATCCAAAAAAACTACATACTTTGATGCGGAACAACCTAAGAGTCCTGAAATTTGGTGGCGAAAGCCTTTTGTGGTAAAAAGCATGTAACAGAATCTGCTTACGCTATCAGGAGTTATCAGTTATACGCTATCAGTTATAATAAAACCGTGATAACATGGCACCTGTCAATCAAATGAGAAATCGAGTCCATTCCTTAAAATAGGTAGAGAGGGAAGAAATTGACGCTTACCATATTTGTGAGTATGGCAACCTTTTGGCTATCTGACAAGTTGTATGGAAGAGGGAATACTTTTTTAACCGTTTGAGGTCAAAAAGGGACAACATCCCAAGTAGCACACTTCGTTTTTTAAAGGTTGTAAAATGTTTATCAAAGTTGTAACAACCGCTTAAAAACGTTTAAAGGTTATTTGTGCTACCGGGGATTAAGTAAACCATTCTAAATTTATCGTCTGCAAAATATATTTTACTTCATTATTAATTTATTTCAATATAAATCTGTACTGCACTGGGAACATGGCAACAGCTTTGAGCTTGGATCATACTGCGCAGAAGTGCCGGGCAGCTGCGAGTCTTAAATAGCCACGGAAGTAGCGATGTGCGCTGGTATTGTTGAGAAAGCGATGTGCGCGGGTGCTGTTGAAGTAGCGTTTGATTGTTAGCCGTCTGGAAGAAAGCCTCTATCGTGAAGCGAGTATCCCAATATGCCGGAGTAACTAATCGTTGACCTAAACTTCAAAGCGAATTCACACCGTGGCTCCAAGGATTGGTGGTGAAAGTGGCCCTCATCTACGCTCCGGATGAAATGTAAAGTGCCTGGATAGCGTCTTCGGGGGCTGAAGCACGTCTTCCAGGGCAGAAGCTTTGCTATTCTCCGAAGATTACGTTCCGGCTGGTGTATGCCCCCGGGCGTAAGCGGTGAAGAGTGTGTGCTCATCCACGTTTGCTTGAAAAAACCTCGACTGAGCGGTCGAGTGGTGTTTGAAAGAAGTTTACTAGTGGCGGCTTGTTGACTATAGTATTTTGTCTACATAATGAAGGACTGAGTGACTATTTTAACTTGTTTTAGTATATTTTATTGATGTTTTACAAGCCCTTTTAGTAGTCTGAATGTCTTATGTATTTTTACCTGGTATTTTAATTATACTGAACTCTTCAATGCTACTTAGACAGATTTTGTAGCCTGTTTATATGTGTTTAAACGTGTCTAACGAGTTAGTCCTATTGCCATACCCCCCTGAGTAAGAATAAAGCTGTTTCTTTTTATAAAGAAATTTTTGTTGTAATTTTTGAGCCTGGGTTTTTGGGTGATAACCCACTATGTGCTGCTTTTGGTCAGTACAAATTGGTGCCGTGACCTTTCTTTTCTTACAGCTTTATAGGGGTGGTATATATATAAAATTTCATTAATTTCTATACGTTTTTAAAGTATATATTTTTAGTATTTTGGCTTTTTGTGTGGGAGCGGAATGGCCAAGGACCAGGCATCAGGAGTTTTTATACCTCAAAGTTTATCGGTAATGAATTTGTCTATGATACCAGTCTTTAAAGGGTTTAGGGAGTCGCCGAAAACTGAAATTGGAAGTTCGATTCTTGAAATTCAAATCGTGCCTGGCTTGTTTGGTCATTTGGCCCCCAGGGTTTTACATTCATACAATTTAAGACCCAGAATGAATGTACGAGTAGTCCAGTGAAAATTACCTCTCGGTAATTTTCTTTTTGACGGGGGGGCATTTGTACTGCACTGGGAACATGGCAACAGCTTTGAGCTTGGATCATACTGCGCAGAAGTGCCGGGCAGCTGCGAGTCTTAAATAGCCACGGAAGTAGCGATGTGCGCTGGTATTGTTGAGAAAGCGATGTGCGCGGGTGCTGTTGAAGTAGCGTTTGATTGTTAGCCGTCTGGAAGAAAGCCTCTATCGTGAAGCGAGTATCCCAATATGCCGGAGTAACTAATCGTTGACCTAAACTTCAAAGCGAATTCACACCGTGGCTCCAAGGATTGGTGGTGAAAGTGGCCCTCATCTACGCTCCGGATGAAATGTAAAGTGCCTGGATAGCGTCTTCGGGGGCTGAAGCACGTCTTCCAGGGCAGAAGCTTTGCTATTCTCCGAAGATTACGTTCCGGCTGGTGTATGCCCCCGGGCGTAAGCGGTGAAGAGTGTGTGCTCATCCACGTTTGCTTGAAAAAACCTCGACTGAGCGGTCGAGTGGTGTTTGAAAGAAGTTTACTAGTGGCGGCTTGTTGACTATAGTATTTTGTCTACATAATGAAGGACTGAGTGACTATTTTAACTTGTTTTAGTATATTTTATTGATGTTTTACAAGCCCTTTTAGTAGTCTGAATGTCTTATGTATTTTTACCTGGTATTTTAATTATACTGAACTCTTCAATGCTACTTAGACAGATTTTGTAGCCTGTTTATATGTGTTTAAACGTGTCTAACGAGTTAGTCCTATTGCCATACCCCCCTGAGTAAGAATAAAGCTGTTTCTTTTTATAAAGAAATTTTTGTTGTAATTTTTGAGCCTGGGTTTTTGGGTGATAACCCACTATGTGCTGCTTTTGGTCAGTACAAATCGCAGTAAATGGCTTGAGTGAACGAATTTAGCTTTTAATTTATCATTTGCTCACTGATTATTTTTTATGTTCATTGTTTTTATTATCACAGTGAAAAATAATGTACGGAATTTCGATGACTAATAATTAAAATTTTTAGGATCAGTTGAGTTTAAAAGAAAAAAGTTCTCCAAATATATTTTTGCAATGTGATTATTTATTGTTGGACTGTAATTTGCCACAGTAATTGCATTTAGTTGGCGAAAAAATAAAAATGAAAAGCAGCAAATTCTTTATTGCAACCTTAATTCATTTTAAATTAACTATCGAATTCGTTGCAGTCCTTGACCAATGGTGTACGGACAGGTGAAATAAAGACCCACGCACTTACGTAGACTATGAGCTGTCCGATGAGACATCTGCCTTGACCAAGCAAAATTGAAATGCTTTATCTCTTTGGTTAATTTCTTAAATTGGATGACGTATTGAAGATGAGCAAGGTGACATCTTCAAGTCATAGAAGCAATAAAAGAATTGCGAATCCCATTCTTCAATTTTCATATACGTATCACCTTATGCGTATCACCTCATATGCGTATTGAAATGTACAATTCTGGAAAAAGGAGGAGTTTAGTGCCATCTCTTCAAAGTTTGACTTTATTTTAAAGGTTTCCGGTAGAGCCTGGTACTATTTATAATACCTCAAATTTTAACTCAGTTTCAAACAAAAAATTGTGATAAAAATATAGCTGTTTTGCTTTGAGAACCATATTTTGAGCAAAAATAGTTGTTCATGTCAAATGTTTGCAGATTATTCGGGATAACATATAAAATGAATGAATAATAAACTCAAAAGCAAATTTCAAATCGACATGGTGAGGTCCGAAATAACTGTTTTAAGACATATAACCCCTCGAAGTCTATTACATTTGACTGATTTAAGATACCACATTATTAAAAAGACTTTTCATTCGTAAATAAAATGCTCAGCTCTTAGCAGTTAAGTCGACAGTGAATGTAACAACTGCCAGAGAAGAATGGTATTTTTACGAAAGATGTCGAATTAAAGCTAACTCAAGAGAGCATATGAGAGAGAAGGACCAAATGTAAAAAAAAAAAAAGGAAAAGCAAAAAGAAGTAACAATTTTTTAAAAAGGATTTCAAAATTCTTGTGAAAAGTAGAGTAGTATTGTAAAAATAATTTATTAGAGAACTAGTGAATATGTCCGGCGTCGAGCGGATTATGTGAAATCCAAGAAGCTATTTTTTGTGACAACGCAGTCAGTTAAATTGGCGTGAAGGACAACGTGAAGTCAAACTTAAATGTGTTATTTATCTGTGATGATTTTCTAAAATATTAATTTTCTATTTTTGAAAGAATAAAAACAAAAGTATTATATATTTAAGTGTGAATACTCACGAAAGAAACATTTCTCAAATATTTGAATTGAGAGAAGCCTCAGAAACACACGCGAAGCAGACACAATATCAAGCGCAAAATTAGCTGCCTAGGGGAAGTTGAGATGAAGCACTAAATAATGATTTGAATGGGGGAAAGCCTTTAAAAAATTATATAGGGGAGCCTTTAAAAAGTATCAGCTAAAAGTGTAATAAAAAAAGAACTACCTGACAGATTTTTTTTCTAATTAGTCTCTTGATGTACCCAGTGAGGATGCAAACAAATTGTGATTTTTTAGCGAAATCGGACGAGTAGTTTTTGAGTCTATAAAGGACATACATAGGTACATACATAAATATATGTATGGGTGATTCTACAAAAATGGGCAAATTTGTGTTCCATACTGATTGCTCTTTTTGTTTTTAATTTAATAAAAAACTATTTTGGGAATATTTTCATGCGTCTTTTGTTCTATAATTCTGATTATCAACAAAGTCAATAATTATTCTTTATTTCAAAATAAAATATTACATTGAAATGTCATCCACATGCCCTGTCCCATATGTGCAATTTTCACAATCAATGGAACATAGATTTAAAAAAAAAATAAGTGATTTTTTTTCTCAAGAGTTTTTTATTTATAAATGTGAATGTGTGCAAGATGTAAATCACAAAAAAAGCAAAATAATGTGAAAAAAATGTCTCTAAAAGTCAATCTAAACGTTGTCCCAGCGATTATCAGTCATCCACATGTCTGAAAAGTATAGATATTTTTCTCTGAAATGTTTTATTTTAAAATCTGGCAACACATCTTAAAATAAAGCATGGAACTTTGTTATTCCTTCCTGAAGATTAATTTTGCTGTTCTGCAATTACTTTTTGATAAAAAACAAGCTAAACTCAACTTTCAAGGCAAGTGTTTTTCATCTTTGTCATTAACATGGTCTACAGAATGCAAGTAAAATGTATATGTAAAATTTTTTTGATGATGAATGGTCCCAAATCTTACATTTGTAGGTTCTTATTCGAAGTTAAGCCGAAAAATATTTAGATATGACTTTTTGAGAACACATTGATTGTGTTTTGTCATTCACATGCCCTTTTTCTAATGTCATTCTCATGCTCCAATATGAGACACGTGGATGCCAACTATTACAGTACAATGTTTTTCACATACTTATTGTGTTATTCACATACCCATTGTGTCATCCATATGTCCTTTTTTCATTCACATATGCCTTCAAAAAAATAAATATCCAAAAATAAAATAAAATACAAACAATTAAGCTCTGCTGATATCCTATTTTAATTATGCAACTTATGAAGTACTTTGCTGATTTTTTTCAGATTTTTAATTTTAAATTAATTTTTTGAAATCTACATGTTAGAAATATTCCCATATTTGTAGAATCCCCCATATACATTTATTTTTATATATAAAGATGCAAGCTCAAGAAAAATTAAAACATACGAACTAACTGGCTGTTTTTCTTTTTCCTCGAAAATGTTTCCAAAAAATCAGGTATAGACCCCACACTACTTCCTTTTACGTGTAAATTTCTTAGTAGTTGGTTAAAGTGTTAAAAGAGTGCTTGGAGTTAGCAAGGTAACAATTCAAATATTTACACCCCTAATCTACCACGAAACAATGCAAAAAATGTTTTACAATGGTTAATTTTCTAAATATTGCCGATTTTAATATCATTCAGTGAATTTTTCGCAAAATATCGCCAATAGCGCCAAGTTGAACCCAAATTCAAAAAATAATTTTTTTCGTCAAATTTGTCGCCAACTTGGCGATATGTCGCCAAGTTGGCGTCAAACACTTGGCGATCAAAAGCTTGGCGACATATCGCCAAGTGGTCGCGCCAATTCATATCACTTGAGTCTGCATTGAAATTAACATTGATTTACCCCAAAAAAGGGTAAAACACCCCCTTGGGAACATTCAAATGCAACCACAAGGGGAGGTGCACAACTAGACCACCCTCAGAGCCTACATACCAAGCTAGAAGTTTCTACGGCATATAGTTTTTGAGTTATGAGACACACATACGCACATACGTACATACAGATGTCACGAGAAAACTCGTCGTAATTAACTCGGGGGTGGTTGAAAAGGATTTTTCGGCTGTTTATATGTTGGTAGGTACATATGCACGTGCTGACAGGTCGAAAAAACTACTGAACATTCATTCGGGGGTGAGCAAAATCAAAATTTAGACCCAAATTTGAGTTTTTTTTTTTTCGCGATCACAATACTTTCTGTACTACGTAAAGGAAGTAAAAAGAAAAAATATTGTTTCCTATTTTAGACATAAACTTGAACAATTGTTCTGTAAAGCTGCTAGTTTACTCTGAGAAAAACCTTCAGTAAGAAGTTTATAAAATCACGTGCTAAGAAAAAAAATGAGAGGGGGAAGACACAGAGAAAGAATGAAATTTTTCGTGATTAAAAGTGAGCTTGGAGGGTTTTGATTTTGTTTTGATATTATATGTGTCGTACCTTAAAATAGCTACGTCAAACAATGAAAACTAGCATTCGAAACATACAAAACTTACATGAACAAGAATAAATTTTCAACATTTGCATTTTTGTGGACACGTAATCTAGTAAAAGCAACAATAAAATGACGAAACGTACAAAATAAATTGCAATATGTTTGGAAATATACAAAAAAGTTGACTGTATTAGATTTGTGGGCGCTTCTTGTATTTGAATTGAAGAAAAACTTTTGATTGCGTTCCAGTACATTGTTTAGATGACAATCAATGCAAACCTTATATTTTTTCGGAAGAAAGTTCTTCCATTTGGGGACTGAAATCAAAACAGGATATGAAATATCGAAGGATGACGTGCGTCGAAGCGAAAAAGTAAATCCATCAAGTCTCAGAATAAAAATATATTTTTATCTGGATCAACAAACAGCTAAAATTTAGTCCATTTTATGGAAACCAAAATTCAGAATTCCTAGAAATAGATACCTAATAACGATTATCTATAAGAAGCATAGACTAAAGCAAATCGTAAATAATCTTTCTCGATTTCGTTTAGCAATTATCTCTTCTTTCCTTTATTATTATTTTTTTTTTTTTTTGAAAAAAAATGACATGGGACTTTCTTTAGCAATCATGTTTTTTTCTTCTTTTCACCCAAATTAGCATCGGTGAAATGTATTTTAATACTCGTCAATCGTAAGTATTATTAGTTACTCTCAGATCAACAACTCGTTCATAATTTTTCTCCATGCGCTTATGAGCGATTGGGAATTGCTGCTCATAAAAATTGCAGTACCTCTTGTTCATTTAGCAGATTTTCTTGATTGTGCACTTTTCTTTTCTAAAAATATATTTGAAAAATATTTTTTGTGCGACTAATGTAATATTGATTCCTTGAAGGAGAATTTGGAAAAACGTTGCTCGTATGAGTTTCATCTGAAGATTAAGTTATGTATTTAGGTTTAAAAAAAAATGAAAGTCGTTATTACGTGTACAAACTAGTTAAATTAGAACACTTTTGAAAGTTTTATTTGATTTTGTTTTTGAAATTAAGATTAGAATTTTTAGAAGTTTTTGAGTACTAGTTTTGCAGGCGAACACATATTGCTTCGTACACTCTTTTTTTATTATATGAGTCAAAAGACGATTTTCATTCATAAAATATGTCTTTATGATTCTTCATAACTGATGCTTGTTTTTTTTTTGGAAGAAAAAAATTTTCTAATATTCTAAAAAGGCTCTTGAAGTTACAAAAGGAAAATTAATGAATTTCTGATAAATTAAATGCTTTTGAAATCAATAACTACCGCCCAAGTGTTCTTCTCTCTAAGAGTAATTTTGCTGCACAAATTTCATTTTAGCGCCATTCACTGGAACCCCCAACTTGTCTCACACATGACGCTCATGAATTTTATTAAAAACTAGCTGCGTGGCCCGGCGTTGCACGGGCTGTAATGTAGTGAAAACAGTTTGAGAAAACTACTCGCCGCCAAGGCGGCTCGCCTTTAAAGTAGCGAGGAAAGTTTCAACAAACTACTCGCCACCAAGGCGTCTCGCCTTTAAAGCAATGAGAAAAGTTTACATAGTTTACTCGCCGTCAAGGCGGCTCGCCTTTACAGTAGCGAGGAAAGTTTCAATAAACTACTCGCCGCCAAGGCGGCTCGCCTTTAAAACACCAAGGAAAAGTTAAACTACTCCCCGCTAAAGTGACTCGCTAAAAAGTTTTCCTGCATCAAAGAATCAATCGCGTTTATTTGCTCATGCTTCCTCAAAAAGAAAGACGATGTCAAGTAGCGCATACTTAGCACTCTCCCTAAGTAACATATAAAATTCCTTCCTGTAAAATTAATTGTAAAACTCTAAACGAAAAAGTTCTTTTAATATTTGGATCGCAGCCAAAAAAAGTCCCTTCTAAAAACAGCAATTGCAATTTTATTTATAAACACATTTTCAAAATGGTACCAGAGAAAAAATATGTCATTAATAATTAGAATAAAAACAATTGTTAGAACTTTGTTATAACACGTATTCAAAATGACAATGGAAAAAAATAACACTCTTTCATTTTAAAAAGTTCAATTTAATTAACGTTTTAATTTAAAACCGCAACGGAAAGAAATAAATATCTTGGAATTTTAAATAGTTCAATAATTGAATTAACGTTTTAATTCAAAATGGCAACGGTAAGAAATAAATGTCTTGGAATTTTAAATAGTTCAATAATTTAATTAACGTTTTTATTCAAAATGGCAACGGTAAGAAATAAAAGTCTTGGAATTTTAAATAGTTCAACCATTTAATTAACGCTTTAATTTAAAATGGCAACGGAAAGAAATAAATGTCTTGGAATTTTAAATAGTTCAACCATTTAATTAACGCTTTAATTTAAAATAGGTACGGAAAGAAACAAAAGTCTTGGAATTTTAAATAGTTCAATAATTTAATTAACGCTTTAATTTAAAATGGCAACGGAAAGAAATAAATGTCTTGGAATTTTAAATAGTTCAACCATTTAATTAACGCTTTAATTTAAAATAGGTACGGAAAGAAACAAAAGTTTTGGAATTTTAAATAGTTCAATAATTTAATTAACGCTTTAATTTAAAATGGCAACGGAAAGAAATAAATGTCTTGGAATTTTAAAAGTGCAAAGAATTTAATTAACGTTTTAATTAATATCTCAGCTAATTAACGTCGTACAATTACACGGTTGGCCTTATTGTCTTCCTTAGAAAATTTCGAATCGAATGGTATTATGTTTGATTCTTTACGCTCAGCGGTTTTTGAAGAGTTCAAGCTTCAGACGGACAGACAGACAGACGCGGGCAGATTTTAATAGTAGACATTAGTGATTTTAAAGAGCGTAAAACGAAACTTTGTTGGTTAGGAAATCACAAAAAGTGTGGGATTTCTTAGGCACAAAGCTTTATTCTATATCTTTTAAATCGCTAATTTTCAAATAAATGTATGAGTATTACGTGTAGGACAAAATGGGATGGACAAATTTTCGTGGCATAGCTTTTTATCTTTTCATATTTTTTATTCATTTCAAATACCATTATAAACAGTATTTTATACTTTTAATTAGGAGTACACCGATTAATCGGCCATAATCGGCAAAATCGTCACAGCAAATCATTGTAAAAAATACTTTTTAAATATAGTTTTTAAAATTATTCCTTTACTATGAAATTATGATAAACAATTCTATTAACAGTAATTCTTGCAGTTGATGTAATGGTTTTAATAATTATTTTCCTATTTTGAATAAATATACACATATAAAATGCTGCAACATTTTTCATGTGTCGATATTTTTCTCCTTAGCATAGGGCTTTTATATAACCTCTAAATTTCACAAAGAACAAAAGTCTTCAAATAAATGGCCACTACTAATTGAGAAATTTAAACTAAACTCATGTTTGTGAAAATTGCAACACCATGAAGGACTTGCGCGAATGGGCTGAAATTGTCAGCAAATGCAAAGTAGGGTATGATATGCAAATGATTGGAAGTTTAGACTCGTAGCGCATGCGTACGCTGAGCAGCGCCTTCTGAACGCCGGATTTATCCGAATAAATAGACGGCTTCAGCAAGGCGTGTATGGTTGTAGGTGGGTATCTGCTTGTGATAAACGTAAGCTCAGACGTTGCTTATGTCTCTTCGACGAAAAAGAGCGAGGTTTTAACAACTAACGGAGCTTGAACAGGGGAGGATCATCGGCCTTCGTGAAGCTGGATTGTCTTATCTTGAAGTAGCCGCTCGTGTGCAGCTTAACAGCAGCACAGTGATGCGTGTTTGGAATAAGTGGACGGACGAGTGTCGGACCACTCGGAAATCCGGTAGTGGATCCCGAAGTGTGAGGTCAACGCGCGATGATAGACACCTGCTCCACGAGGTGCTGACGGATCGTACAGTTCGTCGGCACCATGCTAAACTTACGAATGTGAAAAGTGGCACTTTTCAGGAGAGTCAAAACACTGAATATAATTTTTTCCCACCTGACGCGTTTGGTTATTTTCAATTTTAAATTTTTATAGATATCTTTAAGTGTAAAACTATCGTTCGAAGGTGTCATTTCAATTTTGATTATTTGTAAAGTTATCAATAATAATTGTTTAAAAATATTCGCTACTTTACCAACATGGACATTTTTGGTCGAAAGTCACTGAATTGAAGGTGAAGTATCGAATATGAAATTTTAGAGAATATTCGATAGTTTGCAATGAAGTTTCATGGCATTCATTTTCGATACTTTACATTTGGGTTACAAAACTGCTATAAAAATTAATAATAATGGATGAAAAATTAAATGAACGGCTTTTTTTTACTAAGAAAAACTTTTATTGAACACAAGAAAAATATAATCTAAATAATGGAAAGTAAATAACCACGTAAGTAATTTAGACGATTCATCAAAAACACATAGTACACAAAAATAAATTTACTATTCAATTTCGGTATTATCGTCGGGTTCTGCCAGAGAATCGCGGACTGATTTGGAACTCGGAAGCTGCTCATAAAAAGACCTGTATGCCCTGGGAACTAGCCCTTGATTGCATAGTTGCAATAAATCTTTTTTTTTCACCTCCGATATACAAATCTGACCATCGTAAGACATAACAGGTTCAGGAGGGCTATCATTGGGAGTGATGAATTTTTTCCCTCGTTTTCGTTTTCGGATCAAAACATCAAAATCAACGTCATCAAAACAACTTCTGACAAAAATTTTATTCTGTTCAGATTTCCGGTATTGAAACCACACACAAGAATTGAAACTTTTTGGGGTTTTCTTTTTCTCAGCGGTTTCTGGAACAAATTTGTTCTCATAAGGATTAAAATTTAAAAAATCATCATGCTGGAGCCTAGTCACATTGTAAGGTTTGGGTTTTGTACGCGACAATCTGATCAATTGGTCCCAGTCAGAGGGTACGTGTACTGGTATATTTTTTGCTTTAGCCTCAATCTTAGAGTGGACCGAGTCACACTCCATTTGCGACAGACAAGCAAAGAAGTTAAAGGACGTAAAATGGCAACAAAACAAAACGTTAATTTTAGTTGCAAAGAAAAATTCCATTCATCTTTTAACTTTTGATTTAATTATCGAGATAATTCTAAGTAGCAAATATGACACATTCGTTTTCATGAATAGTTATGCAAAAACAAAATTACAGCGTATACTATCGAATGTGTCATATTTGAAACATTACAATGGTTTAATATGCGCATTCAACTGTCTTAGTGGTAATGAAAACTAACGAAACTGGCATTTTCGCTAGTTCAGATTATAACGTTTGGGATTTTTTTTAATTTGTTTAACTATGTAAACTGTTGAATATCATATTCGTTAGTATAGCATAACTTTTTCGGGCAAAGCTGCATATTCGTAAAGATGACATTGGCTTACGACCATCTAACAGATTCATCATTTTGCCAGTAGGTAGCCCTTTTTTAGCCTACTTTCCCGTTAAAAATAAAAGAGACGAAAAAAGCATTAAAATTGGCTTAATGCATCTAAAAAATGTCGCCAAGTCCAAAAAATATCGCCAAGTCCAAAAAATATCGCCAAGTTCAAAAATATCGCCAAGTAAAAAAAAGTAAAAAAGAAACAAAAAAATGAAATAAATATCGAAAAATTAAAAATTTGAAAGTAGGGTATTGAGATGGGGAATTTGTGTGTCGGTCTGTCGGTCGGTCGGTCTGTCGGTCTGTCTGTCCCCCCCTAATAACTTTTGAATGAACATTCCGATTTGGACAAACTTTTTTTTGTTGGAAAGATCTCGGCGAGTACAGCTCATTCCCATATTTGATTTTTCGATTTGAACAATTTTTGGTTCAATTTTGAGCCGTTCAAACAACCGGTCCCGCGATACTGACTTTTGAATGAACAGTCCGATTTGAACAAACTTTTTTTTGTTCGAAAGGTCTTTTCAAGGATACTTCATTCCCGTATCTACATTTTCGATTTGAACAATTTTTCGTTCAACATTGAACCGTTCAAGCAACCTTTCCCCACCTAATAACTTTTAAGTGAACCGTCCGAATTGAATAAAGTTTTTTTTGTTCGAAAGATCTTATCAAGAATACTTTATTCCCGGTTTTAAATTTCCGATTTGAACAATTTTTCGTTCAACATTGAACCGTTCAAACAAGCTCTCACCCCTAATAACTTTTGAGTGAACCGTCCGATTAAAACAAACTATTTTTTGTTCGAAAGATCTCGGCAAGGATACTTCATCCCCGTTTTTAAATTTCCGATTTGAACAATTTTTCGTTCAACATTGAACCGTTCAAACAAGCTCTCACACTTAATAACTTTTGAATGAACAGTCTGATTTAAACAAACATTTTTTTGTTCAAAAGATCTCAGCAAGGATGCTTCATTACCGTATTTAAATTTTCAGTTTGAACATTTTTTTTTTGTTCAACATTGAACTGTTCAAACAACCTTTCCCCACCTAATAACTTTAAGTGAACCGTCCGAATTGAATAAACTGTTTTTTGTTCGAAAGATCTCGGAGAGGCTCATTCCTATATTTCACTTTTCAATTTGAACCATTTTTCGTTCAATGATGAACCGTTAAGAAAACATTTTAACATGAGCGCCTACGGAGAAATTTAAATTGAATGTTGATTCTGAACTTTAAGGCGGATTTCCTTCAAACTAACTTTGTAAGAAAATGGTTTTGATAAATAATGTATTGTAAAGTACTTTTTTGAATAATCGTCTGTGAGGACTCTGATTCCGACTCCGACTCCGCAAACATGGCGGAAATGCAGGCTCAGAAAAAATGACTGACTGGGCAGACGATTTTTTGTTTATTTGTTTATTTGTTTTGTTTAATTTATTATTATTTTTTTTTTATCAGACGATTTTTTTTTGTTAACAAAAATGTTTCATTCACGAGAGCATTTTATTCCTTATTTATATTTAACAACTGGCAACGGATTAAAAATGAAATTCAAGACATTTTATTAACGAACGAGTTTTTTTTTTCTTTCTTTGATAAAATGTGTTTTGAAGTTCTTTGTACTTTTATTTTATTTATTTTTTTTTTCTTTTGAAAACGATTGTGGAATTTTTCTACGGAAGAACTATAGCAGTTACATTCTTTTAAAGGTGCGACAAAACTTTATTGACTCGTTTATTTACTTTTTACGTGTCTATTTTATCTGATGAGAGGGGTATATTTTGCTTTTAGAAATCAGCTTTAAGTGCAAAAAGATATGTTTGACATAATTTTTAGTTTTAGATAATCAAGAGAATATTGATCAGATGCTACAATGCCTATGTCGATGTACGGGAAAGTAGGCTCGTTTAGTTCTTGACAGAACTTCTTGTTAGTACTACGGGAAACCATTAAACTTGAAAAACGCGATTTTTCACATTCGTTACTTTAGCATGGTGCCGACGAGTTTCTTCCAGACAATTGGCAGCACAGTGGTCAACATCTACAGGTGTTTCAATGTGTGCTTCATCAATTCGTAGACGTCTGCTGCAGCGTGGACTGGGCCGTGGTAGCCCGATTGGTAAGGCGTCGGACTCGTGTTCGGAGGGACGCGATTCATAGACGCAAAACCTGCAATTCCAACTCTACACAGTGCACTTTCTGCCCGGGTTCGATCCCAGACGATCGAAGATCCACCGTCTTGATTAATGGTGGCTGGGGGACGTTAAAAATGTCGTGGTCACAAAGCCCTCCAAGTGAAACGATACCTCTAGGGGTGCTGGGCCGAGGGATTTGCTCGACCCTTGGTCTGGTTCAAAAAAAAAAAAAAAAGAACAGTGCGCTCTTCAGGGTCCTATCCCTGGTTAAACCACAAGTTGTAGTAGGTACGGGGGACCCTGAGTGTGTGAAGTGTGAAGTGCAGCGTGGACTGCGCGCAAGGACTCCCTTATACAGGATCCCCCTCACGCTAAACCATCGCCGCCTGCGGCTACAGTGGACCAATCAGCATGAGAACTGGCGTACTGATTGGCAGTATGTTGTGTTTTCTGACGAATCCCGCTTTAATTTGTGGTACCTTGATGGTCGCATTCGCGTCAGACACCATTTCGGTGAACGCCACCTTCCAGAGTGCATTACCGAACGTCACAGTGACGAACACCTAGAGTCATGGTCTGGGATTCCATAACATATCACGGACGATCTCAATTGCTACGAATTGTTAGTTACCTGAACAGCAACCGGTACACCAGTGAAGTTCTACAGCCCCAAGCTGTCCCCTTCATTCATGGCTTGCCTGGCGCAGTATTTCAGCAGTATAATGCCCGCCCTCATGTCGCTAGGACTGTTCAATCCTTCCTTGCATCGCAGCAGGTAAAGCGTCTTCCCTGACCAGCGTATTCCCCGGATATGTCGCCGATTGAACATGTCCGGGATTTCGTTGATCGGCGTCTCGTTCGTGATCCTCGTTCTGTTGCTTCTACGTACGAGCTTTGGGTACGCATGCAAACAGTATGGAATGCTCTTGATCAGGCAGACATTAAAAATTTGTTTGACTCCATGCCACGTCACGTAGCAGCACTTATTGCAGCGCGTGGTGGCTACATAAAATTCTAATTTTAATATTTTTTTATTGTTTGTTGGCTTTCTAAGTTTAATCATTTATTTGTACCACTATCACTTAGCTGTGTATTAAATGTCATTCAGTTATGACGATTCCTTCATGGTGTTGCAATATTCACAAACATGAGTTTAAAAGCACTCCTAAATTAGAATGTTAACCAAATTTTCCCCTATTATTTGTTCCGAATTTACATGTCTAGTTAACATAATTAACGATGTGTTAAGCAATATTGGCAATAATATGAAAATTAGTTCTAAGAAATTGGATGAAATGATTTAAGAAAATTAGGAAAACGGGAAAAAATATTTTCTCTCAGAAATAAATTACTATTTCTAAGATCGGAATTGTAAACGAAAGAAAACAAAACGATGGTAATGAAATTGGTAGAATTAAAAACAATCAACTTAATCATTAATCGGCTCAGCCGATTAATCGACCGATTATCAACAGCCAATTTATCGGTAATCGGCCAAGTTGCTTATCGGTGCACACCTACTTTTAATGGTTTAATAGGACCCAACTAATATTTTTTGTCTGCAACACTGGATGTTTAAAATTAATTTATAGTTTAAATTCAGCCCTAATTTCTCAAGTGGAAAAAAATCGCATAGACTATTGTCTTCTTTAATCTGAAACAGGATAGGTAATAAACTGCAGTCAAGTGAGGACAGTGAGCAGCTTTTGATTTCTCATAAGAGGGCGGGGGGAGGGAGAAAGTAAAAAAGAAGCCTTGATGGATTAACTGTTTCACAATTAAGATCAAATTTCTTGAAAAACTAACTACTTCATTCCTAAAACTAATGTCATTTCATGCTAAAAATGAATTTTTCCAGAGATGTTTTCATGTTCTCGCTAAGGTTATTCTTTGCTTCAAATTTTTAAGAAAGTCTAAAGTGCTCCAGTAATTTCTTTGAATAGTTTAAAAAAAGTCTATATAGTTTAGTTCAATGGAAAAATCAAAGTTATACGAAGCAATTATGCCATAGCACAACTTTAACAAGCCCATAATTCCATGATTTTTGTAATTCTAATTCTATGATTTTTGTAATTCTATATAACTACAATCAATGTAGTATATCTAACATATATCTGTGTCTTGGTTCTAAAAGGGCCTAAGTCAAAAATGTTACTTTCGAGAAAAAGGCGATGAAATATATTTGAGATTTTTTAGAATGCTATAACTTTCTTATATTAAGATTCAGATTATTATTTTTTTGTGTTTGTTTATTGTTAGTGTAAAGAAACATTATTTTATCATATGAATTTTTTTTATATATTATATAAATATATTATATATATATATATATATATATATATATATATATATATATAATAATTTATATAATACATAATAATATATATATTATTAAATATTATATAGACATTGGCCCTTGTAGAATTAAAGTTTTACTAAATTGGAAACTTTTGATGTAAATAACACAGAATGTGAAAAAATTAACATTGGCCCTTTTAGAACCAAGCCACAGATATACTACATCTATTATTTTCACACATTTTTCAAAGATATAAGCTTCTTTTCCTGTGAAGTTCTGTATTGTAAAACCTGAACCTTCTTACAGATTACAAGCAAATTAAAAGGTTTTTTTTTCTTTGTATTCATTGAAACTAAAAAGTAATATAAAAGAAGCCATTTTTCTAGTTCGAAATACTAAAAATAATGGGTATGTATTTTAAATAAAATACATGAAGAAATCAGCAAAAAAAAAAAAAACCCTATTAAAAAAAGTAAAAAGTTAATAAGTACAGCACTTGATAAAAAATACATTTATTTACAAATTTAAACCAAAAGAAACTTTCGTAACAATGCATAGCAAATGAACATCTCTCAAAATGACAAACGAAACGGACATTATTCACAAAAATACCCACTTGTATAAAGTGAGGGTAGATACACTCATGCGAGAAATAATTTCGTATAAACTCCATAATAAATCACGTACAGGCAGATGTTATATTTGCATGCATCGAGATTTAACATCTCATTGTAGTTCATAAATATTTATTTGTTACAGACATAGCACAAAAGTTCACAGATGTCGCTTGAAGAGATGTCAAGTTTTCGGGTACTCTTCAGTTAAAATGAAAATTCTATTGGGATGAAATTTGGGTAATGAGTTCTGTGAAACTGCGAAAAACACCTGATACTTGTTTAATATAAGGATCAGTTTATTTACTCGTAACTATGCTTGATAATAAGCTGGATTTATAATTATTTTAAGTTGCATAACTGAATAATATGTAGTTAAATTTGAGAAGTTATTTCAATGCATATAATAGCATTACATTTTCAGAAGCGTATAATACGGCTCCTTGTAATATGAACGCATTATAAACTGATGGCTGAGAGCGAATTATTAAGTCGTCTAACTTTATGGTCGAATTGCAAAACTTTAGTTAAATCCTTTTGTAGATTGTTTACCGTAACATTTTAAAAAATATGCATCATTGTATTCATAAAATGTCAAAATGTTGGTTTAAATTAAAATAGTTTCAAAATTTTCATCGGAATCAAATACAAAGCATTTTGATATTCATTGGTATTTATTGAATTTCGAAATGTTGGTTTAAATCAGTGGTGGCCAACCCGCGGCACGCGTGCCACAACGTGGCACGGCAGAACAGTAACAGTGGCACGAGAAGACTTTTTGAAAAAATTCCAAAAATGAGGGGAAAATGTCGATCTCAAAAATATTGATAAAAACTAAAACCCTTGAAGTGATAAATATAATGATATTATGACGATTAAGTGTCAGGAGGCTGGCTTACAAATTGTCTTAACTACAATATTGCAAAGTACTTAGCGTTAGCTTCGGACATCCAACGATAGCTGTGACGCTACAGGCAATGCTTCGTAAAGCATATTTGTTACTTGACACGAATGAAACTTTCGATGCTGCAGAATGGATTCTTGATCTGCAATAGTTTCAAGCAACGGGTGATGAAATTCTAAATAAAATTAACTCTAGAGTAAAATTAAGAAACCAGATTAGACAAAATTCGGTGTGGTTGCACAAATGAAGATCCTTAAATTGCTTTTGTTACATTACTTGAAAATAATTTGCGAAAAAAAACTTCAAAAGTATCATCGAATTATTTATCACAAGCTCCTTGCCAAAGGATGAGACTTTTTCTCTGCTAGTGACAATGTAGAGTTCACTGTATTAACGAATTACGAATTAGAGCTCTGAATGTTTTGTGAACTTTTCCCAAGAGAAAGAGGAGAGCATGGTAAGTTACTCCTACATTGAAATGTGCAATAGCTGTCCAACGGAAAAATAGTCATAAGATTTTAGAATTTTAGGTAGTGTGTCTTTAAAATGTCTGGAAGGAAAGCAATGAGGACTTGCAATTTAGGAATGCAGAATAGTAAATGAATTTAGCTAAGCTATGTCATCTCTTATTATCTGGCGTTTAAGTAATTTAAATTTAAGATAGTACAAAAAAAGTTTCCTAAACCAGTATAGGCCATCTACATTCTTTTATGATGAAACTTCAGTTTCTTTCTCTCTACTTTGAAGAAAAAAGAATAAAACCTCACATTTAATACTGAAAGTATCAACCCAAATTTAATAATTTTTCAATGAAAAATGAAGGAAATTTGCACCTAATTTTAAGTATACATTCAGTGTTAGGTTTGATGATTTTCAGGATCATAAAAAAAATGCTGATCCTTTCAAATTATTTGTCTATTTCTCTACAAGACACTACTTGTTACCCTTCTGAAATCCAAATCAGAAGTACTGACATTTTGCATTGGTTATCTATAAGAGCTTACTTCAACAGAATGTCCTCCACGTTATATAGAAATTTGTACCAACAAATTTTTTTTCACATTTACACACTTTAACCGTCTGAAGCTGGTGTAGATTTGGCTCAAAATACGCTTCTAAACAAATATTTTTTGTTATAAAAGCAGAAAAATCTAAATATCGTTGAATATTAATTGATCGTACTTAAAACGCATAAACTTCTTTGGATTCTCAAGAATTAATCCTAAAATTAAAGACTTGGTAAAAAAGATATAGACTCATAAACCACATTAAGTGCAGACTGTTTAATTTTTAGAATAGAATGTTTGATGTTATTTGTTCCTTTTTTAAGCATAAGCCAACTGACAGAACTTATAAAAGTGTTTATTAATGATAACTCTTAAGTTCGGTAATTGTTTTATCTTTATTATCATTTAGATTTCAATTGCTCAGATTTACGAGAAAAAATAATTCATTTGAGTAAGAATTATATAGTGAGCCAACCTAAAATCTATTTTTAACTTTAAAAAAAATCAGTTTGTTGGAGAAATACAATGCGGCACACTGAGCTTTTTCTCTCCAGATAGTGGCACTCACACTATATAGTGGCACCAGATAGTGGCACTAAAAAGGTTGGCCACCCCTGGTTTAAATTAAAATAATTTTAAAGTTTTCGTCGAAAGCAAATACAAAGCATTTTGATGTTCATTAGTATTTATTCTACTGTGCATTTTGTGTAGGAGTTATATGAAACTCTTTTGTTTCAAATTCATGTCCATAAGATGAAAATCCAATTGTTTTCATATTCAATTAAGTTACTGTCGCAATATTTCTTTCTGTGTGTGCCCGGCTGTCTTTGTTTGAATTAAAATGAAGCTTACTTCCTATTATTTCGTTTAGGAAAATTGTCCTCTATTGATACAATTTTCACTTTTTCCCGCAGTAGTTAATTTGTCAGTCATAAGTTCAGTCGAGTCTTTTAAAAACATTTCATGCAAAAGTAAAGAGCTTAAAGTTTATTTTTAGTTTTTACATTGTATATATTAATTATTGTGCCACCCGTTTATCGCTGTAAAAATAATACGATTTGTTTAATACAAAAAAGTTGCTTTCGTAATTTGTTTCTAATTTTCAAAAACAATATTCTGCAGCCTACTATGTGTTTTGTTTCAAATTTAAGTTTAACACAAAAGTAAGCTAAATGCTTTTCATGGATATTTTCGACAGATAGAACATCAAGTATGACATATCTTGACAAAGAAAAAAATATATTCTAATCCGAATTGGAATGAATATCTTTTGTAGTAGGGTCAGGTGGGGTAAAATGGGTCAGGCTCTTAAAAAAATTCCTTGAAAATAGTGCAAATAATATTTTCATTCTGCTTTGGCATTTTTATGTATTATGGACACTAGGCAATATTTTATATGCAAAATAAAGTGCAACTTCCACTTTAAAGTTACAGATATAAGCGATTTAGTGTTTTTCTTAAAAAAAGCATGACTGTGATCATTATAAAAACTTTTGATTTAAAGAAAGTGAAATGGAAATACACATTAAGTTTTTAACTTACTTTTCAGAGCACATTTTCAGGAATAAATTCCTAAAATGTTGAAGACAAAGCAGCAAAAATGAAATTTTCAGGTATATTAAAACATGCGTGGGGTAAAATGGGTCATTTTTCGCATTCGATTAGACTTAGCATATATTAAATAGCTAATTATATTTAATATATATTGTTAATTATTTATATAATTATATTTTTATATATTTTATTTTTTCCGACATATTTCATTTTAAATGCCACAAGGAAGAGTCATTTGCATATCCTGAGCAGTTTATTCACTGGTTGAAATTAATATATTTTTTGCTGTCAAAGCCTGATTCCTTTTTGACCCATTTTACTCCGCCTGATCCTAAATCTGAGTTCAAATGACAAAAGGTTTAAAGTCGCCCCCTATCACATTTTTCATTGTAGTAGTTTTAAAGCTCCATGCACCGGAAAAAATTATAAAAGTTTCCGACACCATCAAATTTCTCAGCAATAATTTTGAAAATAATATTATTTCTAGTTGTAGATTATTTGTAGGCATATATAAAAGACACTTCATACAGTAAAATCCCAATTACAGAATATGAGACATAATATTTTGCTATTTGAGCACTGAAATGGAAAAACTCCATTTAGGAAATTTCTACGTGAAAGTAATAATTAATTTAATTATGAAAATGCGTACTATTAAGATTAAACCAAAGAAAATTGGTTATTGATTATAGCTCAAGGTATCAGTTACTATATGTTTATTTGAAAATACCAATTTTATTTTCTGTTATAAATCAAATATAAAAAAAAAACTTTAATAATGAATGTTCATAAGAAAATTAATAAGCAAATAGCTATTTTAAGACTAGCATGGAGCCTCTTCATCAATGCAAAAGGGAACAAGATACACACACACAAAATGTCGTGGGAGAACACACCTAATGACATCACATGCTCCAGGGTCCCCCGTACCTACCACCACTCGTAGTTTAACAGGGATAGGGCCCTGAAGAGCGCTCTGTTCTTTTTGAACCAGAACCAAAGGTCGAGCAAACCCTTGTCCCAGCACCCCCAGAGGTATCGTTTCACTTGGAGGACTTTGAGTCCACGACATTTTTAACGTCCCCCAGCCACCATTAATCAAGACGGTGGGTCTTTGATCTGCTGGGATCGAACCCGGACCCCGAGTCCGACGCCTTACCGATCGGGCTACCACGGCCCTTACACCTAATGACATCACCCCCGAGGGTCCCCTGTTCCCATCACAATGTTTACACCTAATGACATTTCATTTCACACCTCCAGGGTCCCCCGTACCTACCACAGCTTCGTGGTTTAACCGGGATAGGGCCCTGAAGGGTGCTCTGTTCTTAATTTTGAACCAGAACCTAGGGTCGAGCAAACCCTAGGTTCCAGCACCCCCAGAGGTATCGTTTCACTTGGAGGACTTTGTGACCACGACATTTTTAACGCCTCCCAGCCACCATTAATCAAGGCGGTGGATCTTTGATCGGCTGGGATCGAACCCGGGTCCCTCCGGACACGAGTCCGATGCCTTACCGATCGGGCCACCACGGCCCACACCTAATGACAGGAGGACAGCAGGATAAGAGACGAGAACAAACAATTAAATGGATTAGAAGCTTACCCGGAGAGAACAAACAACCAAAAGGGAAGGCAGCTGATTAGAAGTCAAGGAAGAGGTGAGTAAAACCAGATTGCAAAATGATTATGCAGGATATTCGAAATAGCAGGAAAAATGGGCTATTGTTAAAACTATTGGCACAAGAGCATGATAATTTTCAAATACAGTGTGTTTTAAATAAAATACATACAGTGGGTCATACAGTGAAAAATATTTTGTTAATAATTCTTGCAGAAGAAAAAGCAAAACAGCGACATGAAGCCCAACAATCCTTTAGTTAACTATCTTTTGGTTGGTGTGAGTTCTCTCATGACTTTTTGTTGTGTGTTGAACTCTTTTGAGTTGATGAACAGACCTTGATCACTGGTACCCTTGAATGTTTTTTCATTTTAGTTATACTTAATTAATAGCAATTTAAAATAATTTTAACTAACACATTTTACTTTGTGTATATCATTAATTAAAGTGTATAAAGACTTCAATTAAAGCTACATATAACGAAATTCGGAAATAAAAAATGCTGTTATAGGTCCTATGAGTATATAACCACTGGGTTGGGTGAGCTTTACAGTGGCCTTCTCTGTGGAAACAGATTAAGGTAAACAATGATTTCGGTTTACCCAATTTTCGCTTTTCTTCCAATATCCATCACATAGAGACTTGACAAAGTTAAAAATCATTGAGCTGGAATGAGTTAATGCAGTGAAAGTACATATCAGTTATCTACATGCCTGCACGCAGATTGGACATCAATATAGTTGTGCGATCCATTTGATACCTTTCTCGAAGAAGTACCATTGAGAAGTAAATTACTTTAATTAGATGCATTCTAAATTGAGCGAGATAAAACGATTGTTTGGTAGGAAGAATTGTTCAACGCCAAAAATAATATGAATATTTGAAACGTGAATTTCGTGAACCATTCTGACGTGTCAAGTTCTTCTTTTTATTTTACCCTGTTAACATTTACATAGCACCAAACCGCAAGGTATGCTTGACCACAGAGAGCTTAGTGAGCTGGAAGCTGAAACAGACCTCTTTTATGTTGTAATAGGTAGGGTCGGCGAAATTGTGCGAGCGGTGAAATTTTTTTGCTTGCGCATTCTCGCTCATTCTATCTATTGCGAAAACAATTGTCGGGCACCTTGTCTACTGATCAGAGAAGTCTGATTCGGGTGGGGTGGTTCCAGGTTCGAATCCTGGATCGGGCATGGATGTACTTTCGCCCTCCTATCCTAGTGTGAATGCGCTGTTGTGCTGTGAATGCTTTCCTACCCTATAAACGGGTTCTTGTGAGATGTGTACTGTGGAAGTCGGACTGGGCCGTGGTGGCCCGATCGGTAAGGCATCGGACTCGTGTCCGAAAGGACCCGGGTTCGATCCCAGCCGATCAAAGATCCACCGTCTTGATTAATGGTGACTGGGAGGCGTTAAAAATGTCGTGGTCACAAAGTCCTCCAAGTGAAACGATACCTCTGGGGGTGCTGGGCCTAGGGTTTGCTCGACCCTAGGTTCTGGCTCAAAATTAAGAACAGAGCGCTCTTCAGGGCCCTATCCCGGTTAAACCACTAAGCTGGTAGGTACGGGGGACCCTGGAGGGTGAAATGAAATGTGGAAGTCGGACTTTACACCAAATTATTGTACAGTAGGAAAAGTGAAGCAGCGCACCCCAAATTGCCAGCGTAACTGGCACAAGACAACGAGAGCAAAATTAAGTGGTACGTTTCCGCTTTCCGTTCACCCGTTATCTCTCCATGGTTAAGTTACATCAACAAGTAGTCAGTAAAAACGTAATCGCGTTTTATTTATCGTGACTGTAAGCTGACAGCCCTGCCGTATATCGTCCTGTATGTTAAAAACAGGATAGATTATTTTTCAAAAGTAAAATACTCAACTTTTAATGATCAGCACTGTGTATCATCGCTTCAACTTTAGTCTGATTAGCACATGTTGAAAATCGCGAAGTAGTCGGCAGCACTTCACAACTATTGCTACAAGGACATCGTTCGGGGTTGGAGGAAAACTGCACCTCTTTCTTACTCACTAGACTAGGATAAGTTCCCACGCCATTCAGATTCAAATGCACCGAAATAGCACGCTGAACAGGTTCTCCAATAGCAGCTCTCCTAGCCGGAGTGGTGATTTGAGTTTGGTTCAGCGAACCAGTGTTCGATCCAGGATGCCTGCACAGACACTTCTTGAACATCTGCTTGAAGTTGAGGACGTAGCTGCCATAAACTAAGGGGTTGACGCAGGAATTGGAGACTGCAAACATAAAGAGAGACGACTGGATGCGGGAATCGACTTTGTCTGCAGACACAGGGTCGAAGAGGTACCAGAGGACCATGACGACGTAGGGAGTCCAGCACCAGAAGAAGGTCAAGACGATGATGATGGTCATCCGGAGGGTCCTCGCCCTCGCCCGCTCGATGTGGGCGATGTCGGAACGGCGGAGGCACAGCCTGCGGCGATACTGGGGTTCTTGTGGAAGGTCGTCTAAAAGAATGTGGACTAAATAGATTTTTATGTAATAGTGGAAATCAAGAAAATCATTCAATGAATAAAATATTAACCAGGAAAACACATGAATAATAATAAAAAAGTAGGTAGCTAGCAATGGAAATACTACATTAAGACATTTTTTCAACGAAGAAAGTACTAGCAATCTAAAGAGTATGTTAAGATAGTTTTTCGACGAATTAAGTACTAACAATCAAAAGAGGATATTGATAAAATTTTTTGACGTATAAAGTACTAGCAATCTAAAGATTATATAGAAACATTTTTTTTTTGACGAATGAAGTACCAGCAATCGAAACAGTGTATTAGGGATGCACCGAATAATCGACAGTACCGATTAATCGACCACTTTGCCGATTATTAATAATCGACAAAATCGGGTCGATAAATCGGCTGAAAAATATTTTTCAGATATTATTCTTTAAAGTATACTTTCACTAGGAAACTATGATGAATAATTTTATTAACAGTAATAATAATCCTCACAGTTGATATAAAGTTTTTTTTTTAATTAATTCTCCTACTTTGAATAAATATACCTACACAATGATGCAACATTTTTCATGTGGCGATAGTTTTCTTCTTAGCACAGTGATTTCAGATAATCTCTAATTTTCAAAGAATAAAAGTATTGAATTAAATTGCTAGTAATTGCTAAAATATATGAATTAATAGTACTCCTAAATTAGGGTGTTCACCACACACTCCTCCTCCCCTCCTTTTTTATAAATTTTTATTTCCAATTAACATAACTAACAATGTTTTAATAATATTATTGACACTAATATGAAAATTGGTTCTAAGAAATTTGATAAAATATTGAAATTATTTTGTGAAAACTAGGAAAATGGAAAAAAAAATCTTCTCCCAGAAATAAATTACTTACTATTTCTAAACTTGGAATTCTACAAGAGATAAAAAAAAAGTGATGGTAAAATTGGTAGTAGAAAAATAATTATAATTATCATTAATTGGCTCAGCCGATTAATCGGCTGATTATCAACAGCCGGCTAATCGGTAATCTGCTAATTTGCTTATCGCCGCATCCCTACAGTGTTTTAAGCCTTTTTTTATGCATAAAGTATGTGTTTTCGTTATCGAGATATAAGATCTCAAAGTCTACCGAAACTAAAGAAAAATCGCCAAATTTACAGACAGAGCGAGAAATGGGTCATTCCATCGTGACTAACGTAACATTCAGAGCTGATTTTATAACTCATTTTACCTGTAACTTAAAGGATAAAAAATAATTTTTCGCTGCGTTGGTGGATTTGCAATGTAGATGGTGTACATGTATTATTTCTACTAAGAATTTAAAATAAAATTACTGACAACAGATAGTTTTTCAACGAAAATAGCAGTGTGACTAACGTAACATTTTTGCAACCTTGAAAACTAATGTTAATGCTATGAGGCAAAAATTTCTGAAAGTTAAGCAAGTGTTAAAAATTGACTGATATATTTGAAAAATATGGAATGTTAGCTTTTAAAAATATATATCACATTTATTAAATTTTGAAATTTTTTAGTTTTAAGTGTCAATTTTGCTGAAAATGGAGTGTGACTAACGAAACGTGACTAACGTAACCATCGAATAACAAAAAATAGAAAGATTAAATACAATTTAATATGGCTAATATTATTGATAATTACATTACTTTTTCACGTTTTTAAACTTATTACGTTGCATATTTATTTATTTATTTATTTATTATTATTTTTTGAATTTTATTTTTTTTATTTATTTATTCTGGGGTAAGAAATTGTAAATGGAAGGCTCCCTTTTAACTTAATTGAGTCTGTCAAAGAAAAATTAGCTTCTGAAAACTGAATATTATCAGGTTTGGGCTATTCAAATCTTTTACTTGTTTCTCTCATCTTTGATTTTTTGAGCCCACTGTTTGAACTTCCCAAAGTTAACTAGCATTTTTTTTTCAAAACCAATTTCTTCATTCCTATTAACTTTTTTATAAAGTTGATAGATTTCTTCTAAGTTATACATCGGCAAAACACTTTTGTAGCTTCTTTCTCTTGTTGGCAACATAGTTCTTTACAGATTTAACATCTTTCTTGTGGGAAAAAAATCGCGAAATTATCACATTATTATAAAATTAGAGGACGTATTGTTTTGTATTATCCGACAAACTTAACGAGTGTCTATAGGATTTAGGATTTCCTGTATTAACTGCTATACCTGATACCGGCTTTTGGATAGATATAACTTTCTTTCGGGGACTATTGACTAAAGCTTTTTTCTATATTTCTTCGTTGCCTTTTCCAGTGCTTGCCTTGTGAGAAAAGGAGATTCTGCAGATATGGAGGAAATAGTAGTTTGTTTCTTTGCAACCATCTTACTTATTAATTATTTTGAGGCTTCTCTTTCTTCCTCTTTTAACTTCATACCCGAAATTGTATTTTTTCGTAAAGAACGCATCAATGTTTTTGACATTTCTCTTTCATCTGAATTTTATAGAGGCTCTGATTCGCCCGACTTCTTCTTTTCCGTTCTGAAGCAGTCAAAAGAGCTATTTTGCCTCAAATATTTCAAATTAATTTGATATATTTATTTACTCTTAACTGGAAATTTAAATAAACACTAAAATAGTTAAGCTTTAAGCTACATTAATCTTTTTTAATTGTTGCCATAGTCACATTCAAACTGTTACGTTAGTCACACACCTAAAATGTTACGTTAGTCACACTAATATTTTTCTATTAAATATATCTAAAATGAATATTTTAGGATTTTCAAGTAGATTTGATACAGACATAAGAAAATAAACAGCTATGGTTTTTAATTATTTTTAGTTCAGTTTTAAAATAGAAAACATTGCATTTTTGTGACTAACGTAACATAAAATAAGAAAGTGAAATAATGAAGATAATTAAAATGCTTATCTTATAAACTGAATGAAAAAAGCTGTTAATTCAATCAGATATAACTCCAAACTTTCATAAGAAACGCAGTTCTTCTAAAAATTCACAGAAATTCTAACATTATGCACGAAAACAATGGCCAATATTTTTAGCGTTTACTAAGACTTTTCTGCAGCCATGTACTTACAGAGCTCCAACATAAACACCAAAAAGGATTTTTCAAAATTTTTGCTAGATCCATTTACTAGAAAGTATGTTGAATAAAATGATAGGTCACAGTTAAGTCTTTAAGGTACTTTTATTTTTTAGGCTGAGGTTGACATTTCTATGGAATGACCCAAATGGAAACTACCATAGAACCCATCTACATGTCACCTGCGAAGCTTGTGAAAGAAATCTATTACTCACCGAAACTCACAAAATTTTGAGCCTTTTAAGACCGCCCATTTCGATAGCGGGGACACGAGGAAAAATAATTTATGCTTCTAAAAACTCCTTTCTTAATGCTCCTTTGAATGCTTCTTATTTAGATTTTTTTTAATTATTCAATTTCCGTATGGTTTCCTGGTGAAAACGGATAAGAGTAACAACGTGCACTGAAAATGCCAAAACAAACAAGTATGAATCAAATAAGGGACCGTTCAAAATTCTGCCGTACTAAGCACAAAAGTCGTATCTGCACTTTTTAACAAAATTGAGTTATCACCACCAAGTGGTTCTTCAATTCTGCCGTACTAAACACAAAAGTCGTATCTGCACTTTTTAACAAAATTGAGTTATCACCACCAAGTGGTTCTTCAATTCTGCCGTACTAAGCACAAAAGTCGTATCTGCACTTTTTAAGAGCAAAAATCTGAGAGAGTGTCACGCCCGTGATTCATGACGTATCAGATTTTTTCCAAAAAATTAACAAATGTTTATTATCTTATTGAAAGACCAAATCCAGAATGTTTTGCTCTAAAGTTGAGTCGTTTAGTTTTTATGGACCCCTAAAGTTGAAGGTGCAGCATCAAAAATTAAGCGGATTTTCAAGACATGGAAGTTGCTGTGAGCCAAAACTCTTACCAGGAACTGTTTAACTCCTATTTTCTTTTTGTATATGGAATATAGAAGCTTGAAACTTTACAAAATGAATGTTAAATTTGTGGTAAGTTGTTGCCGTGAGGTCAGTGAAGGCCCTCAAAACAAGGCATTTTTGACGTTTTTTTCGTTTTTGAGGTCCAAAAACAACTTGTACATTTCAGTTGGCACGGCAAAAGTAGTGTCGTTTGAAAGACCAGTGTAAGCACTTTAAAATAATGTATAAATAACCGAGGAAAGTTCAACGTGCTTTTAGTTACGTAAGGCCGAAATATGGACAATGTCATATTTTACCCATATTCAAACGGTCATAACTTCCTCTGCCAACAACTTATTAAAATATTTTTTTTGCCAATGTCATACTCTATTCTTTGTCTTAACAGAACAGTTGAGTCCTTTGAGGCGAAATGTGAAAATTTTTTTCACAAAAAATGCACAGGAAAAAATAAATTTTTTGTAAAAAAAATTTTCTCATTTCGCCTCAAAGGACTCAACTGTTCTATTAAGACAAAGAATAGAGTATGACATTGGCAAAAAAAATATTTCAATATGTTGTTGGCAGAGGAAGTTATGACCGTTTGAATATGGGTAAATATGACATTTTTCATATTTCGGCCTTGCGTAACTAAAAGCACGTTGAACTTTTTTCGGTTATTTATACATTACTTTAAAGTGCTTACACTGGTCTTTCAAACGACACTACTTTTGCCGTGCCAACTGAAATGTACAAGCTGTTTTTAGACCTCAAAAACGTTAAAAAACGTCAAAAATGCCTTGTTTTGAGGGCCTTCACTGACCTTACGGCAACAACTTACCACAAATTTAACATTCATTTTGTAAAGTTTCAACCTTCTATATTCCATATACAAAAAGAAAATTGGAGTTCAACAGTTCCTGGTAAGAGTTTTGGCTCACAGCAACTTCCATGTCTTGAAAATCCGCTTAATTTTTGATGCCGCGCCTTCAACTTTAGGGGTCCGTAAAAACTAAACAACTCAACTTTAGAGCAAAACATTCTGGATTTGGTCTTTCAATAAGATAATAAACATTTAGTAATTTTTTGGAAAAAAACTGAGACGTCATGAATCACTCATAGAGCTGGGCGTGACAGTTTCTCAGATTCTTGCTCTTAACAAAATTGAGTTATCACCACCAAGTGACTCTTCAATTCTGCCGTACTAAGCACAAAAGTCGTATCTGCACTTTTTATTAAAATTTAGTTATCACCACCAAGTGGTTCTTCAATTCTGCCGTACTAAGCACAAAAGTCGTATCTGCACTTTTTAACAAAATTTAGTTATCACCACAAAATGGCTCTTTGTGACGTATTTCACCAAAATACCAAAGTATATGGCCATTTGAGAACGGGAAACATTTTTTAAAAAAATCTGAAAAAGTTTCATCTGAATCAAATACATGGTGGCGCAAAACTTAAAGAGTTTTATCTCAGTCTAAGCTCGACTGCAAATACCACTTTTGCGCTCAGCACGGCGGAATTGATGTCGCATTTTGAGCGGGGGGGAGGGGGAGGTTCGTGAAGTGATACAATTTTCAACAAAGGGAAGGATGATGTAACGTCATACTTTTTTCAACGAAAATATGTTTATGAAAAGTAGCGTGACGATGTGACAAGGGAAGGGGAAGGTGGCAAGATGAAATGTGACACATTGTGACAAAAGGGGGGTAGGTGCGGGTTGAAATGTTGAGAAACAGTGTAACATTATTTATGGACAGCCCTTAGCAAAGTACTCCGCATAAAAGTATTTTGGGAAGACTCCGTAAATGTAAAATTTAGAAAAATAAGGCAACCGAGGAAAGGTACTAACTAAAAAACTCACACTTGAATTTTGTAATTGCCCTTATGCTCTCATCTTTTTCGTGAATTGAGTTATAGTTATAAGTGGGCTCCTTGTATCACCGATGCATGTTTTTACCCTGTTTTTACTTTTTCGTGCGTTATCTCGTCGTTTATTTTGCGATTAAATTTCTTACGATGGCGTCTTTTTTTTTTTCTTTTACCTGAAGTTTTTTCAACAATCACGCAGGTATATGAGCTAATACTTAGAAAAGTGCCAATTTGAGTCCCAAGTGAATTTTCACTAGTATTTCAATAACTAGTTAAAAAAATAATTTTCCCCAGAAGGAAAATAAGGTTCTGCTTTCATTTCATCTAATAACATCAGAAAAAAATTTTTTTTTCTTCAAAAAATATTGTTTTTATACATCAAAAATCAGATCGGTAACGTGTCCCCAGTAGCAAAGCTTAGCATGCAAACAGGTCATGCGCACTTTCTAACTTCCCAAAAAAACGCACTTTCACAAAAAACGATTCTATTTTTACCCCTTTGTTAATATTTTACTTCATTTTTGTTTTAATCGATTTCTGATTTTCCAGCCGATGCGAAATAAGCGTGTCCCAAGTTCCGCCGTCAGAGTGGTAACAATAACTTCCGATCTATGGTTAGGCTCCCAAAATCATTTCCTGCACCGATACCACGTGATACTGAGTACCTGGTATGATGTTTTATCGCATCATAATTAAAAATTTGCATTTCTGCATCTAAAATTGCAGGTAAGATTTTTTAAAGTGATTTTATAAAATGTGTGTCATTTGAGTCATCAGATCGGTAACACGCTCTAAAATGCGCAGTGTTTATTATTTTAAAAATTATTTTATATATAAGTATAGTCCTTTATTACAAGTGAAAAAAACACGTGTTTGATTTTGGTTTAGTGCGATCGACTCGGAAATAAAAAAAAAAAACTTTGTCAGTTTGTCAGATCGGTAACAGTCAGAGCGGTAACATTGAAAAACAGCGAATATGTTACAGAACTAACTCACACGTTTCAAAATTATAAAAAGCAAAAATCATGGTTTTAGCAATATATATTGAATATTTTTGTTCTTAAAAAATGAAAAGCAATGAGTTTTAGTACAATTGCTTCATTTGTGGTTTGTATGACCTAACAATAGAAGTTAGTAAAATAAGAAAAATTGACACTGCAGAAATTAAGTTAATTAATTATTATTATTTTATTTATTTATTTATTTATTTTTTGTGCTTCAATTTCTCATAACCTCGCTAAATAACTAGATAATAACTAGCATGCTAAATTTGAATTTCTGATCAAGAAATTAAATTTCCTGCAACTAATTCAAGAAAAGCAAGCAGCAGATTTGTGTGTTGAAAAAGTTGAAGTTGTGTGTTGTTTCAAAACAAAACAAATGTTTTTTTAGCTTGGATTTGGTAATCTCATAATTTATTTTATCTAAAAACCTTATCGCTTATTTTTATTTCCAAGAAATGCTTTTTTATAATGAAATTTGATTTTTTAGCCTAATATATATATTTTAATCTAATTATCTTAATTCTATGTTAAAAATGCAAGGAAATGATATCATATTTAGAGATGTTAACGAAGACTGAAAGCATAAACTCAAATATGTAACTCATATTAACATCAGATCTGTAACATTCATCAGATCTGTAACGGCTTAAAAGTGAGTAATCTATGGAGGGGGTAAATAACTTCCTTGACCTCCTTCCTTTTATTTTCTTGCATTTAGACCCAATTTAGACTTAAAATCCAATATTAGTTTTTTTCTGCAAAAAAATTTCAAATTGGCACTTTTCTAAATTTTGGCTCATATACATCCATCGCACATACAATTCTAAATAAATTAATGGACGAAGTAGGTTGGTTTGCTTGTAAACTTTGAATAATAGCATAAGTTTTATTTAAAAATCATGAACTTAATAATGTGTTTGATCGTACTGATGAATATAATGAAAACAAAATCATGTAATTCTCTAAATTGAAAACAAAATCTATTATAAAATGTTGAGTTGTAAACCGTATTGATTTAAAACTCATTTTTTACTCATTTTTGTTGAATATCATTTGAAGGAAAATAACCTTTATGGGTTATTTGTATGTGTCAGGAACACTTTTTCAATTCCATTACCAGTTTTATATTTTACTGCACTTATAATACACTGGTTATCAAAAATTAAGGAAAAATCACAAAAAAGACGATTACTCAAAAAGTTACTTGTAGATTTTTATGAAACTTGGCCACATTGTACAACACATAGTAAGTTATAAAATAACATAAAAAGAAATTACCAGACAATTATGGTATTATAAAAAATAATGCACTTACAAAATGAACAAATTTGAGGTGGCAGTTTGATATTGGGGAAGTACCTTTGTTATGGTATATGATCGCCTCTAACAGCAATACAGCACGAGCAGCGATGCGTGATGTTGTCAATTATCCGGTCTATCAATTCTACAGGAAGCAAGAGCCACTGATCTTGCAAAGCAGTAGCAAGCGTGGCAGGGGTTTGAGGGGGTGGGTTGAGGGCAGCAATACGTCTCCCTAAAGCGTCCCAAACGTGCTCGATAGGATTCAAGTATGGGAAACGAGCTGGTTACTCCATGCGCAGAATTATAGCGTGTTCCAGATAATCGTTTATGATGCGAGCTCGGGCGGTCTTGCGTTATCGTCCTGTAGCAGGAATGCATCACCTATTGCCCCAGCGTATGGGCAAACATAAGTATCAAGGATGTCATACCTACAAATTTGAGCATTTACGGTTCCCCTGGGAATGACATGGAGGTCTGTGCCTTCATCCAAAGAGATGCCACCCCAAACACTGACACTGCCCCTTCCGTATGCATCTCTTCCGCGAATGTTTGACGATGATAGCGGGTTCCAGGTTCCCTCTATATCAAATGACGCCTACTATCTCTTAGTAGACTAAATCTAGACTTGTCCGTAAAGAGTACAACCCTCTATTGGTCATTCGTCCAATGAACATGTTGTCGTGGCCACTGCAAACGGTCCCTCCTATGGCGTGATGACAATGGTACACAAATAACTGGTCGTCTCGCAAACAGATCACCTTCGTAAAGCCTTCTACGCACGGTAGAAGTTGACACCAACCTTCCGGTGGCTGCAGCCAGGAAGGATCTAAGACGAGTCGGAGTAGCAGATCTACTCCTGCGTGCACATAACCTCAAATATCGGTCATCAGCGCCCGTCGCAGCTATTGGCCGTCCTTGACTAAACCTCCTGGATGCCGAACCTGTGGTTAAAAATTGGCTTCTAAGTCTATGAACCACAGAAGGACTCACATGTAGCCACCTGGCCACTTCTGTTTGACTTCGTCCTGCTTCTAGTCTCCCAATGGCTCTGCATCTTAGTTCTGCAGGTAAATGATGCCAAGAAGTCATAGCTACGAGTTGGCTATCTCAGATTTCTTTTGGTAGTATCACGGCGAGATTTGTAGGCTTGCTCTCAAACGTGGTTTTTTATGCTCCTTGAAGATGACGTACTAAGATTGCAGCGCCACTAATTTGCATGACATAGTTTTACTCAGCAACTCTTACTTAGCAACATATCCAAATTTTGTATGATTTGGATCATTTTTCAGGGAGTTATTGCGATTTTTGTGATTTTTCCTTAATTTATGATAACCAGTGTATATGCTTCAAAAAATATATTATGCTTGGAACAAAAGTGGTTAAGTGTTATCCATAGTTTTTGTAGTTTCATGAAATATAAAAGAACAGAACAGTTAGTTTTTTAGTTAATACAACTAAGGACTAATTTACTAAAGGTAGGCATTTATAACTGAGTGCAATTTATTCCCCACCGAATATTTTCACGCATATTTGTCAAAGTTAGCATTCTGATTGTCCGAAATACCGACTTTAACTTTCTTCTGTTAATAGAGGACATTAAAAAAAACTCAAAATTTGAATTTATTTTTTTACTCAAGCACAATTCTACGGTAACAGAGGTATGAGTTTTTCACAGAACAACTTAAAGGACTAGAAATATGTTAAATCCTTGTTTTATTTAAAGAAATTCATAAAGAACGTGGTCTTTTTTACTACATAACATAGTTAAATTCTGAAGTTTAAAAAAAAAAATATTTGATTAATAGTTTTTCCTCCTTAACGGATGAATCTCATAAGATACGTCCGTTGCGAAAACAAAAAAACATCATATAAAGAGTTTCTAAAAATCTTTGAAATTAAACTGTGTTTTATAGAAGTAGTCTACACTTTGATCATTAAATTCATGCATAGAAACAAGAGTCTGACATATTCGGGGTCTTTACAAGCCTTTTCTTGTGCAGCAATTCATGCTTTAACCCATTAACGCCTAGCGTCCCTTTTTAGGGACGGTCCAAAAAAAGGGTCATAATTTCCCAAAAATGAATATTTCAACGAAATAATAGTGTTCAATTAGTACCTTGGTATTGTTTCAATTCGTTATTAACAGATTGCAGCACATAACCATTGTAAAGTGTGTTCTGTCGCAGTTTTAATATGATCTTTATAAAAAATTACATCGTTCACAAGCTCAAGAAAAAAAGCTAAGTATTCAAAGTTATTACCAGCTTCCCAGCTAATGTTAATTGCTGATTTTTTTTCTTTTTATAAAATGTCTTTTTAAATATTATATCGTAGGTAGAAAAAAAAATTAGTGAAAAAAGTATGTACCCTCTGGGTCTATCGTAACTTTTTAGGGATGATTTTTGTTTCCTTAATGAAAAAAATATTTTTTACATGATATTTTTTTAATTATTTTTCCTGTTCATTAAACACTGTTTGTAACCAGTATACAAAATATCTTCGAAAAAAAAAAATGTCAGGCATTAATGGGTTAATGAAAGTGGCATTGCCTACATGCACACACTCAGTTTCATGGTCTATGATTAAATTTATCTAGGCGCAGATATTTCATCACAGCACCATGCATTATCGGTTAACTTTTATTTGTGCATTTATAAATTAACAAACAATTGCTCTAACATATACACTTTTTCAATTAAGAGAGACGTTTAACTCGACTACTCAACACTGTCACTAAAATAAGTGATTTTTCCGACTTACAGACGTGCAAATTATAGTATTCTCACTTACAAGCTCGCGTTAGAAGATCCATATGACAGTCCCAGTGGATTTGAATGATGAAAAAACTAATTATTCATTCCTGACTTAATATGACTAACAATTTTAAGCAGTGCACTTCGTACACTGCTCGACATTGAAAATGCAACACCAAGAAGGAGTGGTCAGAAATTGATGAAATTTGGTAAGAAGACAGAGACAGCATGGAACAATAAGTGATATTTATTTCAAAATAAATAAGCAAAATTTAGAGCGAGGACGGCGTCGGCTCAGTAAGAAGTAGGACCACCGCGGACAGCGATGCACGAAGAAACACGTCTAGGCATGGAGTCAATAAGCCTGCGGATGGTGTCCTGAGGGATGGCACTCCATTCCCTTTCAACCATTTGCCACAGTTCGTCCTCTGAACGAGGCAGTGACAGGTTCTGCAAACGGCGTCCAATCACGTCCCACACATGTTCGATTGGTGACAAGTCAGGAGAGTATGGTGGCCAGGAAAGCATTTGTACACCTCGTAGAGCATGTTGGCTGATTCGAGCACTGTGAAGCCGGGCGTTATCCTGTTGAAAAATTGCATTTGGCAGACCCTGAAGGTAGGGGATTGCCACCGGCCGCAGTACATTATCTACATATCGTTGGGCCGTCATAGTGCCCCGAATACGAACTAGAGGTGATACGGAATTGTATGCAATAGCGCCCCAAACCATTATGCCACGTTGTCGCGCTGTGGGGCGTTCCACAGTTACTGCCGGATTCGATCATTCTCCACGTCGACGCCACACACGTATGCGATGACTATCGCTGTACAAACAGAAGCGGGATTCATCTGAGAACACTACGGTTTGCCATTCTGCCATCCACGTCGCTCTGGTCCGGCACCATTCCAAACGTTGGAGTCTGTGCTGTGAGGTCAATGGCAGTCTTCTTAGCGGGCGCCGAGATTGCAGGCCACGTGCAACCAGTCGACGGGAAATGGTTCTGGTCGACACAGGAACATCCAGGGTACCTTGCACGTGCTGCAGAATCGACGTACAAGTGACTTGCGGGTCCGCCACAGCTTGTCGGTGAATCCGTCGATCCAAGCGGTCTGACGTCACTCTGGCTGCACCTGCACCCCTCAATGTGGCTACATTTCCTCTTTCCAACCATATCCGACACAGCCGATGCACAGTGCTTGCATCCATGTGGGTATCAGCTGCAATTTGACGTATGGACCAACCTCCCCTTCTCAGTCCGATCACCATACCCCTTGTAAAGTCGTCTATATGCTGGAAGTGTCTTCGTTGAGGACGGCGTGGCATTTCCTCCTATCACACGTATCCTTCGAGACAAAAACCAAATTTCTCCGATAATTAGTCTGGCAGAAAAACCAACATGAACATAGCCCACTTTTCAACTTCATTCTCTTATATCTTACTTCACGTGCGTCGGAGAGCTGCGCATTTCATGTCATTTGCATAACTCAGTGACGTGCGTCTACGGTAAAATTTGCATGAATTTCTGACCACTCCTTCTTGGTGTTGCATTTTCAATGTCGAGCAGTGTATTTGCTTTGATGTTAACAAGAACTCCCGTCACTACTCAGCAGAAGTTTACTGTAATATTAATTCCGGCCTATAATCTCATGTGCAGGCTAGATTTGATTATAGCATTCGTCTAGCTTATGCAATTCCCTGTGGGCACAGTTAATCACCATCCGGGTCTGAAGAACGTCGCAGTTTCATAGTTGGAGGTACCTCTTGCTTATAATTGGCTTTTCTTTTCTGTTTCTATCCCCAGAAGGAAAATTAGTTTGTACGATTCACGCAAAAAGCAAATTCGAAGAAACGTGTAGTTAAAATCGTATGCTCGCTTATCAGAGTAAATGCGCTTGATGTTTATACATAATAAACTGTTTTATTATTACTCTTTGTCATAAGAATATTTAGTTAAATAGGAAAAACAAAGCATTAGTCAGAAACGTACTTTGATTATTCAAGTTGTTACGGAAAAATTCATTATTGTTATGATTATTGTTATAATTATTATTATTTTATTTTTATTAGTATTAGTATTATTAAGTCAAGTACGCGAAATAAAACCAACCTAAGGTTCATGGCCTAATATCTGTCTCATTTTTGATTTAATTCTCTCTGATTGTGGTACGTTCATAAAGTGACTCATTGAAAGTAAGACAAAAATCATTCCTTGTGAAAACGTAAGTTTAACCCATTACCCGCTGGTGTTGCGTTGACGCAACGGTCATTGTAAAAAATCATAAAAAATTCGCTATTTAACTAATTTTTGTACCGATTTCAGTTTTAGATTTAAGAACAACCATAGAAACGTGTTAAGTAAAAAAATTGCCTCAAACATTTTTTTTAATATGTGATAAAAATTGTGGTTCCAACATGTTTTTTTTTGCTCCAATTTGTGATCTATTTTTCTATTAAAAAAGTTAGAAAGGAAAAAAAAAATGGGTTTTTATGTGAAATACTCTTAGTCAAGGTCACTTTTATAAAAAAAATTCACTCAGAAATTGATTCTGTGGGGGAGGGAAGGAAAGCAAAAGCAGGTGTTGCGTGAGCTCATCGTCAGCGAAAAAGGGGTAGTCAGACTGCCTGTCTCAATTGCTTTTCCGAAAGTCATAGATTTCATTTCTATTCTCCGCGGTTTGACTGTGCACGCTTTTTTTTCTTTCACCTTTTGAAATGCCCAGAACAAGATATCTTAGTTTAAGAAGAATTCTAACAGTTTTAAAAAAAAACTCTGATGATGATTCGAGGTTTTACTTACGGTAAAATTGAGCCAGTAAAGCTCGTTTCTCGCTACTCCAGAATTCAGAAGAAAAAGGTTTCGGTTCCTCAGCGTATTTTTGATCAATATAACATATAAATGGCTAATGTTGATTTGTGCGATAATTTAGTTTCAAATTATAGAATTAGAGTCCAAGAGAAAAAATGGTGGCCAATATTTTCAAATTATATCGATGTTGCACAAACAAATGCTTGGAAACTTTCAAGACTATCTGAAGAAGGAAATAGAAAGTCAATGTTAGATTTTAGACGAGAGGTTGCACTTAATTTTTTTCAGCCCCCCCCCCTCCTTTGATAATAATACACAGAAGAAAAGTACAACTACAGGACGGTCAAGTACATTCAGCTTACCAATGCCAGTATCTGGGGGGCATTTTACAGCAAGGTTTTACAAATAACAAAAGGCTACGGTGCAAGTTTTGCCATTGTGTTGTTTCTGAAACCACTCGGGTGTCGGGTACCCAAGCTCGAGAAGACAGATCTGCTCGATTTAACACGGAATAAGTACGGCTTCCGTTTTTACGAGCACCATTAAGGTGGAAGCCCGATTTAGCTCAGAGCGCTCTGTTTTTTTGAACCATACCAAGGGCTGAGCAAGTAACTGGTCTTGTACCCCCAGAAGCATCGTTCCACTTGGAGGACTTTGTAACCACGACCCTTATTTTGCGTCGCCCAGCCACCATTAGTAACGACGGTGGATTTTTGATCGGCTAGGATCAAACCCGGGACCCTCCAATTACGAGTCCGACGCCTTACTGATCGGGCTGACCATTTGACCCATTGCCATGTGAAATTGCTCTCCACACCGATTGCAACGAAATTTATCATGCATAGCCTTGGATAATCAATTTTTTGTTAAATTTAAAATTCATAAGATTGATTTTTTAAAAACAAATTTCCCTTTCTTCTAAAGTTCTATGCAGGTTTCAAAACCATATCAAAGCTCATACAAATTTTACCTGTCTAAAACGCATTGAAACTGCGGAATTGTATCAAATAAAACTATTTAGCTTCCGTACCCCTTTTCCGCTGACGTTGCGTCAACGCAACACCCTATATTTCTAACTGTAAGTGAAATTTTATTCTTTTTGCAGCATAATACTATTGTATGGGCTCAAAATAATAACTTTTATGATTTATATCAAAACAAATAATGATTTCGAGTTTCGGCGGTTAATGGGTTAAGCAACTTAAAAAACTGCGGTATATTGGACTTTTAGAGGAACTATCTCTATAAATACGCCGAAAAGTACGATTAAGCTATTAAAAAAAGAGAAAAGATTCTTTATTGTCAGTATATAGAATATTGAACCACATTTGATGGACAGAAATTCTATTATCAAAAGTTTCATCTTTACGTTAGTGGAAAGAAGAAAAATCAATTGCCACACTCTGGGCTTTGAAGAGTCGTTGTTTTCTATCCCTCGATACGAATCCCCTCAACGAACCACAATAATACAGATTAATATTAATCATAATCATTACTATCATTATTGTTATTATTATTATCCTCCATATCATCATCATTATTGTTACTGTTGTTGTTATTAAAAATAATTTTCATTTTCTTCCTTCTTATTTTTCTTCGACGATTAATATTACTATTATTAAAGTATAATTATTAAATTCAGCATCCAAAATACCCAAAAAATGACAATATTTATTTTTTTTTCCGTACAAAAGTACCCCATTACTGTCCTTACAGTATTTTTTCCCCATAGTGTGTCTTGTATGTACATTAGGGTGATTCAGAAATGTATGGAAAAGAATAAACTTTGTATTTTTGTGCGTCTTACCCTCTTATTTTGTGCCACTATATACACTGATTATTTGTGCAAAATTTTGACAAAATATATTAATATTTAGAGGTCGCGCAAACGCCTTGAAATTTCGTGATACTGATAAAAACGTGAACGTAAATGATATCTATGGAAAAAAGTAGCCTTTGTATTTTTGTTCGTCTTACCATCTTATTTAGGCCTTTATATACACTGAATTATTTGCCCAAAATTTTAGTAAACTATGTTTACCTTTAGGAGTACTTCAATTTTGTGATAGTGGTACAAATGCGAACGTAAATAATAATAATAAAGTTACTTTATTGCTGTTTTTTTCACTGAAGAAAAAAACGTGCAATCACAAAATGAACTATACACTGCTCGACATTGAAAATGCAACACCAAGAAGGAGTGGTCAGAAATTGATGAAATTTGGTAAGAAGACAGAGACAGCATGGAACAATAAGTGATATTTATTTCAAAATAAATAAGCAAAATTTAGAGCGAGGACGGCGTCGGCTCAGTAAGAAGTAGGACCACCGCGGACAGCGATGCACGAAGAAACACGTCTAGGCATGGAGTCAATAAGCCTGCGGATGGTGTCCTGAGGGATGGCACTCCATTCCCTTTCAACCATTTGCCACAGTTCGTCCTCTGAACGAGGCAGTGACAGGTTCTGCAAACGGCGTCCAATCACGTCCCACACATGTTCGATTGGTGACAAGTCAGGAGAGTATGGTGGCCAGGAAAGCATCTGTACACCTCGTAGAGCATGTTGGCTGATTCGAGCACTGTGAGGCCGGGCGTTATCCTGTTGAAAAATTGCATTTGGCAGACACTGAAGGTAGGGGATTGCCACCGGCCGCAGTACATTATCTACATATCGTTGGGCCGTCATAGTGCCCCGAATACGAACTAGAGGTGATACGGAATTGTATGCAATAGCGCCCCAAACCATTATGCCACGTTGTCGCGCTGTGGGGCGTTCCACAGTTACTGCCGGATTCGATCTTTCTCCACGTCGACGCCACACACGTATGCGATGACTATCGCTGGACAAACAGAAGCAGGATTCATCTGAGAACACTACGGTTTGCCATTCTGCCATCCACGTCGCTCTGGTCCGGCACCATTCCAAACGTTGGAGTCTGTGCTGTGAGGTCAATGGCAGTCTTCTTAGCGGGCGCCGTGATTGCAGGCCACGTGCAACCAGTCTACGGGAAATGGTTCTGGTCGACACAGGAACATCCAGGGTACCTTGCACGTGCTGCAAAATCGACGTACAAGTGACTTGCGGGTCCGCCACAGCTTGTCGGTGAATCCGTCGATCCAAGCGGTCTGACGTCACTCTGGCTGCACCTGCACCCCTCAATGTGGCTCGACACAGCCGATGCACAGTGCTTGCATCCATGTGGGTATCAGCTGCAATTTGACGTATGGACCAACCTCCCCTTCTCAGTCCGATCACCATACCCCTTGTAAAGTCGTCTATATGCTGGAAGTGTCTTCGTTGAGGACGGCGTGGCATTTCCTCCTATCACACGTATCCTTCGAGACAAAAACCAAATTTCTCGGATAATTAGTCTGGCAGAAAAACCAACATGAACATAGCCCACTTTTCAACTTCATTCTCTTATATCTTACTTCACGTGTGTCGGAGAGTTGCGCATTTCCTATCATTTGCATAACTCAGTGACGTGCGTCTACGGTAAAATTTGCATGAATTTCTGACCACTCCTTCTTGGTGTTGCATTTTCAATGTCGAGCAGTGTATATCTGAAAAACCAATGAAATGCAGAAAAGTTTGAAAACTAATCAAATACGAAAAAAATATAAAAAACAAATTTAAATACATTAAATATATAGTAGTTCACTCATTAATTCTTGCAATACTTTTTAAGGTTACATTTTTGCAACTTTGAAACCTTTTCTGTGTTTCTGTACCACTTGAAGAAGACACTGACTTTGTTTTTCGTCGTTAGTGATAGTCTTAACAAATGCTTCAATAAGGGCTACGCCACGCTCCGTATTGTCGTTTACAATCCTCAGTTTCTTCGGTAGTACAAAGCCTTGTTGATAGCTATCTTGAAGATTCCAATCCTCAGGATCAAACAGCTGATATATTTTGAGTTTCTTCTTTACATGAATAAGGACGCTGAAATATTCCAAATCATTTCTCAGTGCTTGCACAAAAAGGGTTGCTGGGAACCCAGCTCTTAGATATTCTTTCCCATTAACGATAAGAATGTGAAATAAATCACATTCATATGTTACGAATACCTTTTCTTTGTCCGGCTGCAAGTTTGAACTGGTTGTGAAATAAACTTGAAGCCATAAAGAATCTTTGACACAGATATAACACGATGAACCCCTCCTGGGACACGAAAACATACACCAAGAGAAGGTGCTCCGCTCAAGAAAATCACACTAAGCTCTAGTATCTTCCTTAGACACTTCTTTTGCATGGGTCATCAGAAGTTGACTTTGCGCAACTTCCATTACTAGTTGCAAGTTGCTCTGAATTGGCTACCAACTCCTCAACCTCATCGTTTCTCACTCCAGGTTTAAAATTAGAATGTTTTATTCTTGACTATGATTGCTGAAACCGCTTAAAAAGCAGCATTGTAGATAAAATGGCAGTGGATGGTTCCACGCAATTGCGTGAACACCGCATTTGATATTGCACGCAATCAAATACCCCAATTCTGCCAATTTCTTGGTTTATCGGTTAAAATACCGGAAGACCAAGACTAGAATAGACTTCGGTTGTAATACCACAATGTCTAAAATATAATGGCGGAAAGCACAATGTAAAAGTTGCTTCCCTAGTTCTTTTTCCCAAGTTCAAACTTGCTTCAACTTTAGTACCGGCACTGCATGTCGTATCGAAACACGTACCACGTACGAGCTCAGTAAATTCCCATTTATCTAACTGGTTATCGTACAGCAACATTTGCCGTAGCAATTCCAGTGCCTGACTAACTTACTAGAACCCAGAAGTAAATCATCAATGCTTGTGGTACTGATACTAATACTGGTATGAATCCCACCAATCCTCCTTCATTTTCTCAATATATTTTGCATAAGTGTTTCGTTCCAGTGAACTATCAAAGGAAGTCATAGATTTAAACGACTTTTGTAAGTTAACGGCCGATTCAGAGCGAATAGTTTGCCTTTACCGTTTTATGGACGTTGTCAAATCCTCCCCATTTTGACCCATACTTTGTACTGTAGCAGCTACTATCAAAGTCGCTTTCTGTCACTTATATTGGGCCCTGTCTAGAGTGGATTCTAGGTGTTTTAACCGAATAAACTCATACATCTCAAACAACCGAAAAGAAAACAGAAACCACAGCCCGAGCTTGCAGCTGCATTTTCTACCCAAACTGAGGTAAGAGATGATGCAGCTTTGGAGCGGGATGAGGGGGGGGGGTCGTTACAACTCACTTTGAGCTATTATTTTATTGACTAATTACTTAGTAGAGTAAACTAACATTTTCAATTATTCCATTTTATATGAAGAACAATATTATTTCGGGTAATGAAGTTATGTACTCCAACTCTCGAAATTGCTAATTTTCAATAGAATTCGATCGCGTTGCGCGACCTCTAAATATTATTCAATTGAGCTAAAATTTTACATACATCACATTCATGAATAGTGTAAAAAAACTGCGAAGTAATACCAAAGAAATTCAAAAAAAAATTTTTTTTGAATCACCCTAATGTACATCATAATCGGCAAAAGAAGCTTCTTAAGATATTTTCATAAAATAAATGAAAAAAGCTAAATACACGCGGAGTAATTTTTTTTTAACTTTTGACATTAATTACGAACCCTCTCGCATATGTTGCATATTTCCATCAAAATTTGCTTCTCAAGAAAAAGAAAAAAATCTTTCATAGTCAGGTTAATCTCTGAGAACTTATTATATCATCTCTTACTTTTTCTCATCCACTGATAAAAAATCAATGAATGCCGAGTGTTTAAAATGTGCATGAACATCATTTAATTAATTTCATATAGTATATAAGCGGGATTGTGGGAAAAGAGAAATAGCCCAGGTAGCACAAATAACCTTTAAACGTTTTATAAACGTTTTTAAGCGGTTGTTACAACGTTAATAACCATTTTAAAACCTTTAAAAAACGAAGTGTGCTACTCGGGAGTTATATAACTTACCTGGTTCAAAATGAACAAATTGGAAATTTTTGTCTGAAAATTTTTGAACATCAAGAGGGAATAATGCATTTTGTAATAAAAGTATTGTTGAAATATTATTTTTAATCTTTGGCAATTGTTTTGTACTTTCAAAAAAAAAAAGTGGAATTTCTTTAGCTCAAAAATCCAAGGGACAAAGTACAAAAAAAAAAATTCTATAATGAAACATTTTCTTTTTGATGATTCAGAATAATTTTCATCAAATGTGTAAACAAATAAATTAATTAATAATGAAAATTAAACAAATAAATAAACATATGAATAAATGAATCGATTAATATATGATAAAAAATAAATGAGTTAATAAAATCTATATATATAAAAGAAAGTCGTGTTAGTTACACTATTTATAACTCAAGAACAGCTGTACCGATATGGCTAAAAATTGGTGGGTAGGTAGCTTAAAGCCAGGAGACGGACATAGGCTAGAATTTATGTGTGTCAGTTACATCCCAACAAAAACATAAATGTGAAAAAGGAGCCAAGTTCGGTTGAAACAACGTTTGGGCAGTTTGAAGCAGCGGTGCCACCGACAAAAGAGTTGAAATCTAACAGGCTCCAAGTTCTATAGCTGTTCTGTTAACTACAGTCGTGAGAGTTATTGAAGTGTTCATTAATTTATTTTAATAACATTTCGTTAGTTCCTTTCATATCGGCTTCTTATAACTCGGCAAGTTCATTTCTAACTGACGGAAGTCGGACTTTTTTGAACGTAACTTCGTGACGATTAAAACTTGCCCAGTTCCGAAGCCGATATGAAAGGAACTAACGAAATGTTATTAAAATAAATTAATGAACATTTCAATAACTCTCACGACTGTAGTTAACAGAACAGCTATAGAACTTG